>VZTM01040204.1:500156-595812 GCA_013400555.1 Jacana jacana
CCTGGCGGCCCGGAGGACTCTCTGGCGCCCTCAGGCGGCCGAGGGGGCAGCGGGGGCACGGCGGCTCCGAGGGCCCTGTGTTCGAGACCCCGGCAGGGCGGCGGGCAGAGGGGGTGTGACTGAGGGGGTCTCATGGGTTTTGGAGGGGATTCTAGTGTGTGCACGGGGGCTCAGGTGTATCACATGGGATACACACATAGGTACACGCATATATATATAAAAATACACACACAGATACACCCACATACACCACACATACATCCATGTACACACATCCCCGTATAGACACATTAAGATGCAAATACACACACATATATGTATTTGATACATATTAAGGGCTAATAAACCCTCAATGCCAAAAGGCATCCACTGCTTGGAGCGAGGAAGGCCCCGTTTACTCTGGGATGAAGGTTTTATCACCCCTCTCTGGGCCCTCCCCACAGTTTTCCAGCAGATTTAGGCAACGGGAAGGAGCGGGGATGTCACCGTTCCACACCAGCACAGCCAGGCCCTGTCTCAGGAGCTGCAGAAGTGTTTGAGCATGGAGGAGAAAGGCTGAATTAGGATATTAAGATCAGAAACTGATCTGAATAGGCTGCCTACCTGAGCAGCAAACCCAGGGGCTGCCACGCGAAGCTCAGCCTGCCCCATATCGCTCCATCCCGTCCTCCCTGACTGCAAGGTAAGAAACACAGAATCAGTCATCCTTTGTGAAAAGTGCAACTAAAAGCCATGACTACTGTTCAGGACAGGTGCATACACCAACCCCAAATCTGGGCTTCACAGGAAGTTTTAACTCAGTTTTTCAAGTTTTGGGACTTGATTTTATATGAATGATACAAGTAATGCATTTCAGACTGTATTAAACATGCCTAAATCTGGGAGAAAACATCTGTGCCTGCCTTGCTTGCCTTTTCACCATGGATGCTTTTCCTTTCAAGGTTTTCCAACACTGGTTTTAAACTGAAAGAGGGTGGATTTAGATTAGATCTGAGGAAGAAACTCTTCACTGTGAGGTACCAGAAGAGGTTGCCCAGAGCAGTTTTGGATGCCCAGTCTCTGGAAATGTTTAAGGCCTGGCTGTGTGCAACCTGCTCTAGTGAGATCTTGAAGGTCCCTTCCAACCCAGACCATTCGATGATTCCATCCAGCTGTTTCCCAAGAGGACATAAAACTCCCACAGCCGCAGTTAGCTGATTGCCAAAGAGAAAAAAAATCTCCCCAGGTTATGGCTATGCCTGAAAGCCTGGGACATTTAGCTTTGGATAAACACAGCCCACACATCTCTGCCTTTCCCTGCTCTCTTCCCGACTGACTGGCACCATCCCCATTGAATCACCATCCCATGACTGCTCCCCAGTGACTACGTGTCACAGCAGAGTCTCTGCTGTCATTGTCCAAGGACCACAGTGAAGTTCCTTGCTGGGCACATAGCTGATGTCACGCTGAGGCTGATAACAGGGTACAAAGCAGGCTGTTCCCCTTCTCATCCTCCCACTAGTCAGAGGAATGAGACAGCAAGAAAGGCTCCTTGGTACAAATGTATCTAAAAGGGGTTTCTATATCCCCTGCTCTACAGTGTCACAAAAGCTTTGCTTCCCCTACAGAACCTCAGGCAGAGAGATAAAACAGCAGCACGGAGTATTGGTTGAAATTTGTGCCCAGCATCTACTTATTCACAGCTTCAAGAGACACAACAAGCTATATTTTCTGCTTGTCAGGACCAGCCACATCAGCACAGGTCTCCAGCAGAAAGTAAAGCCATTCTCCTCCTCACTCCAGCTAGCTGGGCTGCAACCCCTGGGTCCAAACTCCCTTCCGAAGCTTGGAAAGCCTAGAAATGCAAACAAATACACAGCCTTAAAAGACATTTATTTTTATTGAACACTGTTTAATGGCATAGCTCACATTGATTTGGCATGTTCCCCTCCTTGGGCAGCACCTGCTGGGAGGACAGCCTTTCCCACAGCTCTGGAGCCACAGAGGCTGGGTGGCTGCAATGGAGAAGGTAGGACCTGCCCCGTAAATCACAGCCCTGAGAGCACCCAGAGCCTGGTTTTGCAGGAAGCATGGCTCTGACAGATGTGCAAAAGAAAAATCTATGCCAAGACCTGGCACTGCCCCTTGAGAAACCAAAATACGTGTTCACATACCATTTTAGGTGCTCCTTCCCTTTCAGCAGCTATTGCTCAGGAATACAGGGTTGCAGTGTTATGTCTACTCTGGGTTAGCACCCAAGTTCTGGCTAAATCAGACTCCTCTTTGCCCAGCACAGCCTTAGAAGGCTCCAGGAGCCACACTGCTGTGTTATTAATTTAACAAGCATGCCCTGATGAGTCCCAGCCCCCACAATCTACATCAGCAGCTTTGGAGGTGCAAACCCATAACTCATCTCACTTGCCAAGGAGGTTCCTTATTAAGCAGAGAATGAGGGTGTCTTAAGTTATCAAGGGATCAATAGGAGAGGCCACGCTCCATCCCAGCCTCTCATCTCCTCTCCAGCACTGCACAAGCTCCCAGGAGGTTGCCCAGAGCAAACAAGAGCAGCTGGAAAGCACTGGAGCAAGGAGAGATTATTTTAAACTATTTAAACACACGCAAATTGAGTAGGTCCTTGAGCATCAGAAAGATCAGCTGGTGTCAGTCAGGGCTCATCCACCCCAGCTGATCCAGATTATAGCCTTCATCAGTTAACAGCAATTCTTTACACAGGACAGCAGTCACCCCAAAATAGTGTTACTCTGGCGATAAGGTCAGATCAAGCATCCAATTATGTCCCTGCTCATCAACAGCCTGTCCCACCCCAGTCCTGCTGGGGAATAAACCTCAAAATTTTAATGAAATTACCAGCAGTCACCATTAATTGAATTCCAGCTCTCAAAACACACAGCAGTATGCAACATCTTTTTTGTTATTTCTAACCCAAGACTGCTGTGGTCTGCCCAAGGACAATCAGAGATCTAGGACCACAGTTATGGGGGGAACAAACCCACCACAAGGAATCACAGGTTTGTGCAGATTTGTGCCAACTGCTCCCAAGCCAATTCCTTAGGACAAGAGCTGGCTCTGCTGGTTGAAAACAAGACTGCAGCAGAGAAGAGGACCTGGTTGTCATGCTGCCCACACAGCACAGCCACCACAGGCAGCATCTGCTGAGGCAAGGAGGTCTCCAGGGAACCCCACACTCATTTTCTCCCCAGTGCAGAAGAAGAGTTTCTTCACTTTGGTCCTTCCTGGTGCTGCAGGACTCAGAGGCAACCTGTTAAAATCCTTCTGTGTGCTTGCCTGCTTCTTTTGTAGCTCTCTTCGACCTTGACATTTGCTTTTCTGCCTGCATCAGAACCCCTGTTGGGGTGTCACTGGGCCTGGCTCCTGCACATCACCATATCCAATATCCAGCTGCACCTGTATCCCTGTGGGCTGCAAGAAAGAGCAGAGCTTAACCTCACACTGCTGAGACTCTACAGGCAAACCTGTACATCGCTCCATCACCTGCCCCAGAGCAAAAATCCCCAATTACATCCCCCTTGAGGGTTTCTTGCTGCTGATGCCCTCATTTCAGCTGGGCCTGCTGAACACAGAGATACAAATAGAGCATGCAATTTAGTAAAGAAGGAACAGTTTGCTCCAAGATATCCCCAGACACACTACTGTGTGCAGGACGTTTCACTATCCAGCACACCACCACATCCAAACCCATTTGGATCAGGCAGCAGAGCAGGCTGGGAGCCAGGAGGCAGGATTCAAGCCAAAGTCACCCCTGCAGGTGTCAGAGCCAGCTCTGCAGGACCCTCACTGCCCAGGAGAGCAAGATGAGCAAGAGGAACACAGTGACCTGGACTGGAAACGGTGCCACTCATTTAACATGCTCATAAATACAAGCTCAGGCTGTTTGGAACAGATGCTCTACTCTTCCAGAGCATACAACCAAGCTGCATTTGCTCCCCTCCCATCCCTATGGGTAACCCAGTGAGACCTAACCCTGCCCTACCACCAGAAGCCAAGTCCATGTCACACAGCTGCTTCTCCATTCCCAGAGGGACCACTGCTCCGGGAGCCTCACCTGCCGGGGTGACTTCACTAAGGAAGCAACACGTTGCGTGGTGGCTTTCTCCCCAGTGGCTTCTTTGCTCTCCAGCAGCACCCGGGTGCTGGGCACAAAACTCCAGGAACGGCCAAGGGCTGGCTTCAGTGCACCCATGCTGCTGTCCCTCGTCACCTGGTTAGTCACCTGCAGCACAAACAGGCTTATTGGTGCCTGGGAAAAGCAGTGCCACTCAGTGTAGTGAAACACCGGAGATCACCAGGAGATAATGGCCAGTCTGTCACTTCTGTGAAGCTTTTTTTACTCCTTCCTAGCACACCCATGCCATCCCCTCTAATCACAGCCCACACAATTGCCCCAGATACATATTCAGGTAGGAGCTCACTCATACCTGCAAGCTGCAGTGATTTCTGGTGTGGAAGCCACCTGTGAAGTTTAACTTGGAACGTCCAAGCATCCTTCCAGGCACCCCATCCCTGTCACTTTATCACTAATCAAAGCAAAGGGCAGGACTGCCTTGACACCTTCCAGTGCCAGGTTGAACAGACCATAATTTTCTATTGTGGCCTTCCCTGTTCAAACATATTAACTGTGGTCACTGCAACCTGTCTGGGTTCACTGAAACAAAGGCAATTGCTTGGCCAAGAGCAGGGGAAAACAAGAGTGGAGCCCCTTCCAGTCCCCATCTCCTTCTGGATGATGCAATGCCCTGCAGTTCCTCCAAGGTAACCGAGCAAGAGGCTACTTAGTAAACTGGCCAGTCCCTTAAATGAGTGGTGTTACATCAAAAAGAAATACAAACAACCTTTCAGTCTGTCTGTACTTAACTCTGCCTTGTGCCATCGAGTGAGTGCCTCGTTGCTGGGGACAGCAATAAAAGCAAGGAGTAAATCAGCCCCGTTGTTGCTACACGCTCACTGGAACAAGACAACCATGGGCTGCACAGAAGCAGAGCTACACTGGGGAGCAGAGGCTCAGCTGGAAGCAGGGTTCTCCCCCCTCCCAGGAGATCCAAAGGCTCTCCAGGGCTCCTCACCGTGGCGCACACAGGACAAGGCACAGAAAAACTCACCACAATAGCAAGGCTGAACTCCCTGGCCAGTGTCTTCAGCTCCCTGGCCAGCTGCATCATGATGGCCAAACCTAGAGGAGGACAAAGCATTGGAGCGTTTGTGGATCAACCCTCAAAGTCCATCTTGGAGGCAGAAGACATCTGGATTTGCACGAACACTAGATTTAGTGCCAGTCCTGGTGTTCATGGGCCCTTCAACCCGTTTCCCAATGTACCCATTGCACCTGCATGCTCCAGGGCACCCCAGCCGAATGGATGTGGCATGGACAGAGCAATCCGTGAGTTGTCCCACACCCTCCTTTCCCACCTTAGAAAGCCTGAGGCCAAAAAACCCTACAAAAGCACCAGGAGCTCTACACAAAGCCACCCAGGTTCATTTAGCAGGTACAGGACCCTGCTTCTCCAACTCACACAATTTCTTACAGCCCATGGCTGTGAGGGGACCTCCTGTGATAGCTCTGGCTGCCACCCAGGTGTGCAAGACCATCTAGAAGGTGTTTGAGGGGCCTCCTTTCCATTCCAGCCAGCAGAAAGTCCCTCCCTCACTCCTGATTTATGGTCCTTTCTGGCAGAAAAAAGCCTCAGGGGAGCTTTGCAAACCATGCCAGCAACCACCATGAATCTGTGATACTATAAGCAGAGGTTTTATTCTGTGAGCAAACTGTTCAGTGCCTTCTCTGTCCCCTGGATGGGTTTCAGACCACCAGCACGAGCTTGCACAGCCACAGCCAGCTTGAATGTTTGCCGGTAACTCTGCAAACAGACCCCTGTTTTATCCAGTTGCAAAGGAAAAGCTGTGAGCAGCCACACCAACATTGGTCCTGTCCCATCTCCAGAGACAGCACATGTGGGAAGATGGAAGATGCTCTTCAGGATGAGCAGAGAGGTCTGCAACCTCCTTGCACATCCTAACGAAGCAGCTTACCCTCTGACTGCTTGCCGCCCAGCAGCGGGTAAATCACAGCCGAGACAGAGTCGATCACCACCACCTTGAGAGGTCCCGTGGAGCTCACAACCTGAAAGGAGGAGGCACCATGTGCAACGTGGAGTAACAAATCCAGCAATTTTGCAGGTTATGCGCTGCACAGAGGCTCAAATGTCCCCTGGATGGGGTGACCTGGTGTCACTCGTCAGGCACACAAGCCTCACTGCCTTCCTTGCAGCTCTGGGGAAGGGAATGGGACCTGGAGCCTCTCTCCTACCTGCTGGGACAGGCGATCCCGCAGCTCTTGCAAGGCCCTCAGCATTTCATAGATGTTGAACACACGGACCACCTGGATCCGCTGCAGAGCCTCCAGCTGTGGCATAAAGCAACATCAACAGCCTCATCCCCTCCCGGGCGCCCATATTCCTCCTGCCCAGCTGCTATCAGCTCTTTGCATTTATACCATGGACACAGGGACCCTTATTTCTTCTACATTTGCCTCCATCCCATGAACACTGTCGTTCCCAATGCACCGATGGAAGAAGCAACGTGCAGTGAGCTGAGAGAGCAAGCCCTCCCCTTCTTCCCAAGAAAAAAGCCAAAATACAGTGTCTGTCCCTGAGCACAGCATCTACCCAGCCATGGGAGGAAGAGTTGGGATCCAAAAAAGCCCATGGGGACAAAGGCAGAGCTGGACAGAAAAGCAGTCTCTGAGGGTTGTCTGCAGGCAAGAGCCGAGGCAGTTTTAGCATGAGGGGAAGAGCAGCAGCAGGACCAGCACTGGGGAAACTTGCCTGCTCTTCCTCGGCCTCTGCCTGGGCTCGAAGCATCTGGTGGAGACGAGAGGCGGTGAACCCCCCAGTGGAGTCGAGAAAAAGGAGGTGCTGCTTGAGGCTGAGAGACACGCTGGCCGCAATGCCCAGGCACACCTGGAGAGGCAAGGACTGGGCATCAGCCAGCCTCCCTAGGTCCTGCTTCACACACCTGAAGGCATCTTCATCCTACCTGTCCTCTCCCCTCCTGTTCCACTCACCTGTGTCTTCCCACTGCCTGGTGCTCCCATGAGCTCCATCATTTCCCCTGTGTACAGCCCAGAGTCCAGCAGCTGGTCCAGGCTACAGGTTGAACACAAGGTGGGATTATCAACACATCTTCAACCAGAAGGACAGAGACATCAAGTAGCAGCAGTCCCCAGAGACCCTTCCCAAACATGGACAAGTGCTTTGTCTCCTCCTTCCCTCCCATTCCCTGCACTCTCCACATTGTGGGAAAGAGCAGCTCTGCAACATGGAAGATACAAGAGGACAGTCCTGAGTGGAAAACAGCTGTGGTTCTGGGAGGAAGGTCTGAACAGCCAGGGTTTCTCTGCACAGTCACTGTGACAACCCAAACAGGGAGACAAGGGAAAAGAAGTGGGGACATGGAATAGAGTAACTCATTTCCATGTCTGACCTAAACAGCTCAGATCATCATCCCTCCATGGTCCTCCCAGATCCCCAACCCTCCTCTCTGGACCCCTCAGGGCAAAGGCTGAAGGTAGCATGTTATTCAGGGTAGAAGTGAGACACGTAACCAGTTCCCAAAAGGCATGCAGCTCCCGCAATGACAACAGCAACACCATTCCCTCAAGGGACACACACCAGCCACAGGACATGAAGAATAACCATCTCTTGCTCACGAAAGGCAGAGCCAAACTGTGGCTGGAAGTTTTTTAAACGGCTGCAGGGGATGGTTTGGACATCACTGAGCCTGCTCAGGGCATCACCACACTGAAATTCAAAGCCTAAGCTGGGCCACCATGCCTTTTTGCAGCAATCCCAGCCCTGGGTAAATCTGCTGCCTTGCCAGGCAATGTACCCACCTCGGGCTCCCAGTGGGAAGGATGGCTGTAGAGCTCTTGAGCTCCTCATAGAGGTCTGCTCCGTTGGTGGGGAAGGCAGAGAACTGGGCCAGGAGAACACGTCTCACTGCAACCAGCGCCTGGTGGGCAGAGAAATGTCTGGAAACGGGACTGAGGAAGCCCAGGGCCAACAGCATCTGCTGTAGAAGGTCCCCTCGTACAAGCCCATCCAAGTTGCAACCTGAACAGCTCTGAGCTCCTCAGTTAACATAGCAGGATTTAGGAATCACTCTTAACCTTGTAAGACAGGGAACACTTCTGGGCAACGTCCTCCAGGTCTGATGACACAAAGTCCACCACTGCAAATAACACAAGGAACAAAAATTGGAAGCCAAGCATGGACAGTCAACAAACATCAAAGAGATGACCAGCTTAGAAAAAAACTGCCTGCTGCAACAGGCAAAATGTCTGTGCCCTCTGCCAACACTTTAAGTGGGTAAGCAAGATGTCCCACAAAATGGACTATTGGAGTATTTTCCTCTGAGATGACCCTGCCACCCACTGCAAAAACAAATCAGGAGAACAAGCTGCTCAGGGTGCAGTGTACCAGCAGCTTGGTTAATTTTCAGAGAGAAAAAATGCACAAGCCCTCCCAAAATACTTTCTAAAAGCCATAATAGATCATCCCTCATAGAGCCTCTGTAGAGGCCCCTACCTTATCCTGCTCCTATAGAGAAGTCCTGACTCATTATATCCACCCAGGGAGACCCAGAAGATACACAGCAAAGAGGACGTGGGAGGGATAAAAAGACAGAACATGTTTTCCAGGGGTTGTCCCACAGCCCAGACCACCAAGCTGGCAGATGGGTCCTGCACGGGAGGAGAGCACAGTACCACCCCAACTGTGCAAGAGAGGATGTTCCCTAACCCAAGACACCACCTCAGCCCCATTACCCGTCCTGATGCCATTTGCCCGGAGAAGCTGGATCATTTCGTCAGTGAGACCAGGGCAGAGCCCAGTCCGTAGGACCACCATGTCCCTGGCCACCCCAGGAGGGAGTCCCACGGGGCCAAGAGAAGACAGGAGACCTCCGCAGGACACGGGAGGGTGGATTTGGCACTGGACCGTGCTTGCCCTGAAGCTGCACAAGCTGGGGAGATGCTACCCAGGCTGCTTCGGTACAGACGGTCACAGCGAGTGGTCAGTCTCCCTTTTGACCCAAACCGCGCCAAATCCTGCAGCCAGGCACGGCACAGCTGGAGAGCGTATCTCCACCCCGGCTGCCTTTAGCAGAGCCCTTCGTGCGAGCATGGAAAAGCCCCAGGAGGGGCTGCCCACACCATCCTCACCGCCCTGCGCTCCTTTTGCGCCCTAGCTGCATCCCCCGGGACAACTCTGCTTGTCCCCCTTCCTGCTCCCCTTCCTGCTTCCTGCAGGCAGCGGAAAAGCCACCCAGGGCTCGTACTCGCCCTCCCACCTAGCGGCGACACAGCCGGCCTCCAACCACCGCTGTCCACCCCAGCGAGGGGGGACGGGGACAGCCTGCCTCATCCCTCAGCGGGCCCAGCAAAGACCCTCCCCCGCAAAGCAAAAGGGGTTTCCAGGTCGTGCTGACTCCCGAGGGCGCTGCTGGAAGCTCCCACAGCAAACTGGGAGTCCCGGCTGGCAGCGCAACCCCACACCGGTAGGGACGGCGGGGAGAGCACCTGGGAGGAGCAGAGCTCAGGAGCTGCGAGCAAAGCTGGAGCAAAGGAAACAGAATGGATNAATGCCCACCAGTACAGGTGCCAGCAATGCCACAGCTCCCAGACTCTATAAGTAACAAGCAGAGGCTGGGCTGGTTGGTTTTGGGAGGTTTGTGCTATTGTTTAGAAGGCTCAAGCAGGCAAGCTCAAAAATTGAGGTACACTGAAGAAGTAGGAAGTAGGGATGAGGCTGCTCCAGTCCTGTGTGACTAAGTCCCGTGGACTTCTGTGTAAGGCTTGTTGTGCTTTTAAAAGCCCAAGTTATGTTCAGAGCTGGGCTCTCTGCTGCTGGTGTGGCTGGGCAGACTGGTGTCTCCTGCAGAGCTGGTGGGGGCTGGGTGCTTGTTGGGAGAGCAGCTGATACGAATACGAAGAAAAAAAGAATTCTAAGTTCTGAAGCGATTCCAGAGGTCAATCTGAGCTCTGTGCAAAAGCTTCAAGCATACTTAAGCTTCCCTTAGCGGTTTGAGGTAGCTCTGAGGTGTTGTATCCAGCCTTACCCCAAGGAGAAGGTCTCTAATGCTGTGTTGGTGAAAAGGCTGAGCCCTGGGTGTTGAGCACAGCTATTTCTGCAGCCTTGCTGTTGCTCTGGAGATGCTGAAGCTCATTTTTGGATTTTCTGGAGGGCAATTTCCCCAAGGGCTTTGCCAGCTTTCTGCAAGGACTCAGGTTAGAAGGTGGCTTGGAGCTAGGAGGTAAGGTGGGATCCCAGGGCTGGGTTTGCCTGGACTCATCAGCCAGTGCTTGCAGTTGGGGTTGCAGGATGGAAAAGGAAGGTGGTGGGGGTGGGTTTTTGCTGCCCTGCAGGTGGGGAGAGCTCTGTCCCTCAAAGGTGCTTGCTGTAGGGGAAACCGGGGGTTGTCCCCCTCCCTGGCTGCTGGGGACTTGAATTTCCCCAGGAAAATGAATTTTTCTTTTCCTAACTGAGGCCTGAAGAGGGCTCCCTGCACTAGCTGCTGACTACCTGCCCTGCCAGGGACCATGGCAGGGCATCAGCACATCTGCTCCAGCTGCAGGCAGGCACAGGGTAAGGCACTTTGGTGCTGGCAGCCCTGTCCTGGGCAGATGCTGCTTTTTCCTGTTCCTGCAATACGATTGCTGAGATATCAACCCAAAAATACAGGCTACTGGGAGATCAGGCCACTTTTAGCACTGCCTTGATCATTATTAACAGCAGCAAACAATTTTATGTTGGTACGTGGTTTACTTAAAGTATCTCCAGTGCTGCTGCTTGTGAAAATAAAACCTTTGTTCTGAATAACTACATACCATGAGTACTGGAATGAAGCAAGCTGACCCTTCCCTTGTGCCTAAAGCAATGTGGGAAGGGGGTTCTGGCATGTGAGTCCTAGAAAAGCCACTGTACTGAGACTATCCAAGGCAGGGATGGCCTCTTACATCCTCCACAATTGTGGTCCTTGTGCCTTGGACCTGCCCCTGAGCAGGTGAAGGCCTGTGAGCTGCCTGCAACTGCTCTGCAGGTGATGTGCTGCAAAGGGACCTCCAAAGGGCTTTGCAGTCACCTCCTGCTTGGGGACCAGGCAGTGCTGTCAGTGCAGGGTGAGTGAAACGGGAATAGTGCAATCTTGTGACAAATCTTGCTCTATAAGATCCCCAAGCTCCAAGGCAGATCACCAGTGTTGAAGATAACTGACTCTTCCCCAGCAGAGCTTCAGTGAAGTGTGTTGTCTGCTGTAGCTCAGTTCTGTGCCACAAGCATGATGGGAGCAACTGAGCCAATACTGGTTAGCCTGTGCTCCCCTCAGTCGTTTCCCCATCCCTGCTGCTAGTTCCCCCATTTGCTTTTTCAGCTGGGATACTTGTAGGTACACTTGGGAAGGCACAGCCTGCGTTTTGGGGGAGATAAGGCAGAAAGCAGAAGTCGCACTCAGGACAGGGTGGTGGTTGAAAGGCCCGGCTCTCCGGGAGCTCAATGCTGCTCTGTCTACTGGTGTCACTCAAACAGACCTGAGGCACTCATCACAGCAGTGTGCCAGCGTGCTCTGGCACAGACATCTGTGTTAGTCTCTGCTGATGGGCTGCCAAATGAGGGGAGGTGGCAGGAGGCTGGACAAGGGTGGGCTTTCCAGCGGGGTGGGCTCCCGAAGGTCCTGAAGGAGGAGACAGTGTTGGGTGTGTGTCAGATTTCCATCCAGGGTGTTCTGGAAGGTGCTGGGCACTGCTGCAGCTGCTGGCATGGGGCCGCCTGTCCCTGAGGCTCAGCTGTCTCATGTTTCCCTAAATAGAATGTGACAAGGGTCTGAGCACTGTGGTGGGGGTCAGCCATCCCAGCCATGGGCTTTTTTTGGCATGAAACACCTCATTCCTGTTCCCCACCCCCTGTGCAACTCTGTGGGTGGAGGGAAACTGGGATTTCTCCCAGCGGGTGGGAGAGGATCCCCTCTCACTGCAGAGAGGTGCTGCCCACTTGCATGTAGGTGTCCCCCTCCATGAGCTGAGCTGGCTGCTGGGGACTCTGGCTCCCAGCCCTCCCCAGGCACTATATAGCACGGAGGGGACAAGGAAGGAGACAGGCTGTGGTGACAGGTGATGCTGACAGGCAGCAGGAGCTGCCAGATCCTGCCCAAACTTGGAGTGTGAGGCGAGCTCTTTCCAGAGCCAGGCGGACTCCCTGTGGGGCAGACAGACTTCCTTAATTCTTCTTTTTTTTTCCATTTTCCTTTCTTTTACTGATTGACTCCTAAGGATCTATAGCTGTGGGAAAGGCTTCTGGGAAGCCATAGCCTTGAGGAGCAAGTCAGGTCTTCGTTTTCCAAACTCTTCATCCTGGTAAGCTGCTTTTATTAACGTGTGTGTTAATTACGTGTTGGCCTCATGGTGAAGCTCAGCTTGGTGGAATAGGCAGGTGATCCCAGTGACACAGACAGATGAAAATGTGACACAAATTGATGTTTGTCCTTAAAGTTCTCCACATGGAGGATCCCATCCAGCTGAAAGAGGAGGGCAATAAATATTTCCAGGCCAGCGACTACGAGAAAGCTCTGCAAAGCTACACTCAAGCCATAAAGCTGAACAAGGACAAGGGGCTGCAGGCAGTGCTGTACAGGAACAGGGCAGCGTGTTTCCTCAAAAAGGTGAGAAAAGCTCCCAGCTTGCCTGGGGGAAGAGCAGGGAGGCACCCGAGGGCACTCACCAGCTGTGGACTGTGTGGCTTGTTCATTTATTGAACAGGGTGTTTGCAAAACGGTGTGAAATTATTTGCTCTGGGCTGGTTCTGGAGCTGGAAAGCTGCCTCCCTGCTTCAGCCCTGATGGGGCTGAGCACATCGGTTCAGCTCAGAGGTGGTTCCACTTAATCACTTTGAATCAAAAGCTTTTGGCTGCCAGTTTATGGGAGATCTCTGTAAGCCATGCCCTGGGGTGCAGAGGAGTTGCTCTCACTGTCTGTCCCAGCACAAGAGAAGCAGATGTAGGAATGTAGCAAAACAAAAAGTATCTGTACCAAAATCGGCTCGGCTCCCTGCAGTCAGCTTGTAGCAACCCTGCTGTGGGATTTGAGCAGATTGCTAAATTTTCACTCAAGCAAGAGAGGTGACACCAACCCGGACACTCACAACAGCCCATCTGCATTTTATCCCCTCTCCCGTCGCTGCCCGCAGGCTGTTGCTGCATCATCATCAGTGTGTATTGTCTCACCTGTATTACAGACCTTGTCCTCTCCCCTGTCAGTGATGAAAAGGTACCTCAGTCCCTGTCTTCCCTGCTGTAGGCTGCTGCTGGTTCCACTGGGGTGTCCTGTTAGAACAGAGAGGTCACAGCATGTGTTAGCTATTCCACTGCTAACACATCTCTCCCTTCTGGTTTAACAGGAAGAATATGCCAAAGCAGCCTCAGATGCATCTAGAGGTAAGGAGGGGGCTGGTCTGAGAAAGCAGCACTGCATTGCTGAGTGTGTTTGCTCCAGTCTGTTCTCACACTGGCTTTTGGGGCACTGTGGTCTTATTCCTTAATGTTCACTAACACCCAAGTGCAAGGTCACACGGGAATTGATGGGGAAGGGACAAAAGACGATGCACCAATTTGGTGTGTTGGTGCAATTGCTGCTGATCAGGTACCAACTCACTAGGTTAACAGCTACATCTCAAGGAGCTGTAGTCACTGTAAAGCAAATCATAGTTTAGGCAGAAGGCTTCCAAGAAGCAAACTCTGATGCCTGGTCTTTTGGGTCACTTTCCCAGCTATTGACATCAATGCTTCAGACATCAAAGCCTTGTACCGGCGCAGCCAAGCTCTGGAAAAATTGGGGAAATTGGACCAAGCCTTCAAAGATGCACAGAAATGTGCCACCATTGAACCCCGCAACAAAAACTTCCAGGAAACCCTGAGGCGACTGGGGGCCAACATCCAGGAGAAGGTAAATACTGGGGCAGCAGTCCCAGGTTCACAGGCCAATTGTGGGAAGTCCTTGCTCTGGGTTACACTGATGGACTGTTGGAAACTCATAAGACTGTAGGGAGATAAACAGGCTCCCTTAACTGGAAGTGCATACTCAATGCATGTAATTTTGAGGATCAGATTGAATGGTTAAATTAAAAAGCATGGCAGCTCACTCCTGAGGCTGGCCTGGTCATGGCAAAGAACTGGACCAGCTTTGGACTGGCTCTGGTAGTCACCACATTGACTTAGTTACCTTTATGTGGGTGCTGTGAAGAAGTTCTTGTGTCCCCAGGTACCGTGAGGTCTCAGATGATGGCTTAGGGCTGGCTCTGCCCATGCTGATGAGTCTGAGATGGGCAATCGATGCTCTCTGTGAAGTGACACCTGTTTTGTTATTCAGCTTAGACTGTCTGTGGTTTGAGGGTCTGTGGTGTCCTTGAAGTGACAAGGGAAAACTGCTCCTTAATTTTTCTCCCTCTGGTGCTCCATGCCCTCTCTTGGCACAGCTGCGCATTCAGTTCTCCACGGACTCGAGGGTGCAGAAGATGTTTGAAATCCTGCTGGATGAGAACAGCGAGAAAGAAAAGAGAGAAAAGGTGAGAACTGACTTGACAGGACAAATTGCTGTTGTTTAATGTCAGAGGCCACATGGAGGAACAGAAGGTGCATTCCCTTCCCCTCCCCTGCATGGAGGATGAGGTAAGGAGCTGGGAGATGAGCTGCACTTAGAACAACCAGGAGGGGGAAAATGCCCCCAAAAGGCATCACCCTTATGCTGTGGGAAGGTGGGAGGAATCTCCTGAAATTCCAAAGGTGGGATTAGACTGGGCTTCTGCTGAGGCCCATCTCAGATGCCTTCCCTGTGTTTCCCTCCAAGCAGTGGCCCACTTCTTTTGGGTTGGGTGAAGCCAATCTCCAGAAGTACATGAAGAAACTGCCTGGTGGGGGGGTCAGAGCTGGTCCACTGCATCCATCAGGAGGTGGCCACCCCACAGCTCCCACAGAGCTGCGTGGAGGTGTTTTGGAGGCTGCCACCGACCCCTGATTCCTCTCTCTCCCATCCAGGCCGCAAACAACCTCATTGTCCTGGGGCGAGAAGAAGCGGGTGCCGAGAGGATTTTCCAGAACAACGGGGTGAGCTTGCTGCTGCAGGTGATAGAAACCAAAGACCCTGAGCTGGTCCTGGCAGCCGTGAGGACACTTTCGGGCATGTGTACGGGACATAAGGCTCGGGTAAGAAACGGGGCACTCAACATCTTCATGCTACAACCTTGCACCTGGGGGGGTGGAAAATCGCCATAGGTCATGATGCTTGTGAGCAGTGGGGAAAAAAATAAATCCTACATGTAAAACGTTTTTAAAAGTCAAACTTTGTAATTTTATTACAAATAAGCAAGTGGAGTTAAAACAGACAAAACAGACTATTGAGACTACCCCTGTTACTGGGCTTCTCGTCTCCAGGGTCAAAGCTGTATGTGTTCCCTGTGGTGCCTTCATGTTGTTGTTGTTGAAGTAAACTTATGATGAGTTGTTACCACATAAGTTGTGGTGAGCATGTCTGGGTCAAATCCTTGTCCCTCATCACAGGTCTCAGAAGAGCAACAACTAACTAAATTTGGGGAAGTTGTCTGAGGCTTAGATGAAGGAAAACAGGGAGGGCCTACAGGGAGGTTAAGGTCCCCAAGGCCCAGGGGTGTCTGAGCCAGCTAATATCTTACTTTATGGCAAGCCAGGTGTTAAATACTCTAAAATGTCTCCTAAGAAGCTCTGTCTGTGTTAAGTGGCTGGAAGCAGGAGATGGACATGTCCAAAATGCATATGCACTGTCAGTGTAATGGGGCAAGGGAGTTGTGGGGATTGGGGCAGGGGGGGAGGGTGGTACAACACAACAAAAATGAAAGCTAGTGGATGAAAATCCAGTGGAGTAGAGACCTAGTTTCTTTTTTTTTTCTGAAACAATAATTGTTGTCTTAAGCAAAAAGGCTGTTCTGAAAAGTTCACAAGGTCACTGTGCTTCTGAACACATCTCCCCTGAGTTACTGATGTGCCACCATGCACAGGGACAGGCTACATGATGACACTGGCTTTCCTCACAGCCAGGATGGTCTTTGTGCACCAAATGGGCTCTTTGTTAACAACCTTTTATGGGAGCATCTTCCAAACTTAGCCATGCTCACCTCAGCTTCCTCCCTGGAAATAGTCTGTCGCATTACAGCAACTCTGCCTTTTAGGAGTTGTCTTACTATGAATGAAAATAAAAATGAAAAGCAAGACCCTGCCTTGTACTGACTGGGGTCTCACCCAGGTAAATACTTCCTTTGTACAAGCTGAGCTTGACCTTTCTAAATGGGTGCAGGAAGGAAAGGCTCATACCCTTTGCTAACGGCTGCCCTGCTCTCTCCTTTCTGGGGCCAGGCCACTGCCATTCTGCATTACCTGGGCATTGACAGCATTTGTATGTGGATGTCAGTAGACAATGAAGAAATCTCCCTAGCTGTCTGCAACCTCCTGCAGACCATCACAGACTGCTTGCTGGGCCAGGGGGTGGAGGAGCGTCACGGAAAGGAGGAGGCTGTCGTGCTAGGTAAGGGTGCTTTGACCTTGTGGTCCTTCATGCTTGCTGAAGGAGAAGCGGGAAGAGCAGGGAGGGATCTGCTCCTGGGATGTCCACCTTAATCCTTGTTTTTTGGTGAAATGGGGACGTTACCCTTCATCTGTCCGGGATGACAACCAGCACACATGGTGCTGAGTTAAATACCTGTGTTCCAGCCAGGCAATGGCTGTGAATAGTTTTCACTGGGTTTGCCTGGTCTTCTAATATCTTGCAACTGGCTGCTACTGTCTTGCTTCTGTGTAGATACCAAAAAAGATTTGAGGATGATCACAATGCATTTGCTGGATATGCTGGTCAGTAAGAAAGTATCTGGGCAGGGACGAGACCGAGCTCTCAACCTCCTCAACAAGAATATACCAAGGAAGGACCTGAAAGACCATGACAACAGCAGGACCATCTTTGTCATCGACAATGGTGAGTCCTTCCCCTCCACCTCTGCTCAGGTTTGGGAGATGTGGAGCTGTGGATTCTTGCCTGAATATCTCTAGAACTGATCCTCGCTCTCAAATGAATCCCTTCTGCCTTTTTTGGTGTGTGCAATTCTGAAGCAAAGTTTGACTTAGTAGCAGGAAACAGTTCTAAGAGAAAAAAAAAATCTGTATGAGAGCAAGATTATTTTTTTTCTGGTTTCTAAAGGACTGACTAAACTTCTCTGGTTTGTTTATTCCAATGTATTTGCTAATGTTAGGAGGATTTGGCTTGGATAAATTGTCTACAGTAGGATGAGATGAGCTTGCTGGATCCTTCAACTGCTCATTTCTGAAACTGGAAGGAGCTGAGGAATTTGGGTGGGGTGTTTTAATACTAATTCCAATGCATACATGTGCCACCACTTTGGTGGAAGTTATCAAATAACTTTAATAATATCCACCTTAGCAAGAGGAGGGTTAGGACATTCAGAATCACTTGAAAGTGATGACTTTTTCCTCAGTCAAAGCCTCCAGCCTTAGAGGTCTGTAGGTTTATTGCCTCCTGACAAAAATAACTGTCCCAGCCAGGAACCAAAAGAAGAGTTCTGCTTGTCTCACTCTGAGCTGGATAAAAGCCTGGTGCTGCAAACCTGTAATCTCACCACCAGAAGCTCCTCCCCAGTCAACACTGGAGTGCCTTTTAACTTTTGTCTAAGGTTTAAGTAATTAAACTGCAAAGTAATTGAAAACTGTCCAAGCTGGTTATTTCATTGCAAGAAACTGAAAAATAGAGTATTGATTTTTGTACAGACCTTCTGCCCTCTAACAGCCCTATCCTTCCATTGTTTCCAGGCTTAAAAAAGATACTGAAAGTGGTGGGCCAGATTCCTGAGATGCCTGAGTGCCTGCCGCTGACAGAGAACACCCAGCTGACAGCCTCCGTCCTCCTGAATAAACTCTACGATGACCTGCGCTGTGACCCGGAGCGTGACAACTACCGGGTGATCTGCGAGGAGTACATCAAGTGAGTGGGGGCTGCCTTACTGGGGCTGAGCTGGCCCAGAGGCACAGGAGGTCTCAAAGATGAGTTGAGGATCATGCAATCCACTTCAGTGCCAAATTGAGGCCCTGGGAGGTAATGATTTGCTTGTGATCCTGCCAGATCCCTCAGCTGGGATCCTCAGATCCTTCCATTGTACTCCTGCCTGCTGGATCACAGTTTTTGCAGGAATTTGGGCTCAAGCTGTGTCCCAGACAACTATCTATTTCAGCAGGGGAGCTCAGCTCCCCAACTGAGGGAGGCTGTTCCCTGCCCAAGGGAATGAGAACTGTAAGCAGCTTCTGTTCCACATGCTGACTCCTTCTATCCCATGCAGGAGTAAAATTGACCCACAGAACATGGATAAGACACTCCATGCCATCCAGATGGTGTCTGGAGTTCTGCAAGGGCCCTTTGACTTAGGCAACAAGCTGCTTGGCATGAAGGGAGTCATGGAGATGATGGTTGCCCTGTGCGGGTCTGAGAGGGAGATTGACCAGCTGGTGGCTGTGGAAGCCCTCATCCATGCCTCCACCAAGCTGAGCCGGGCCACCTTCATCATCTCCAATGGGGTGGCGCTCCTGAAGGAGATCTACAAGAAGACCAAGAATGAGAAGATCAAAATCCGAGCCCTGGTGGTAAGGATGCCATTGCTTGCCTCTATCACCCGCCACGTTCACCACTTTAACCACAGACTTGGGAGAGGGGGGAGGTGTTGGGTTCACTCAGCTCAGCCAGGGAATAGACTGCGGTGCTTCTCCCTACAAGGAAAGGGAAGATGGCAAATGAGGAAAGAACATGGATTATTAGTAACTGTGAAGGCAAAACTTCTTAAATCTTCATTAAAGACATCTGATAAGAACACAAAACCTCACTTTGCTATGCTGGAACCTGAATGATCTACTGGGTGTTAGAATGCTTCCTCTTCATTAGACCCGATTTCAAACCTTAGATGTGGGATGAGGCTGTTTTGGGGCAGTAACACTAGAGGATGAGCGAACCTTTCTTACTGGTGTATCCTCCTCAGGGTCTCTGCAAGCTGGGCTCAGCGGGAGGCACAGACTATGGACTGCGGCAGTTTGCTGAGGGGTCCACTGAGAAGTTAGCCAGGCAGTGCCGAAAGTGAGTGATTTTACTTTTTCTCCTGTTCTTTCATACTTTGCAAGATACAACAGGTTCCTTTCCCAAGAGATCCTAGCACACAGACTATCTTCATTTACCGCTGATGCTGCCGCCTGACAGCCCCCAGAGCCATTGGACTGGGATCACTGGGACCCAGAGCTCTTCTGCGCCTGAAGCAACCATATGTGCTTCCTGCCTCAATATCCAGACAAGCCTTCTCTTTCCCTCACCTCCCATGTGAGGCACCATGTCTGGTGTAAGAATAGTACAACCTAGTCAAGTGCTATCTAGAATATGCACAAGTAACTTTGAAGGGGAATTTTCCAGGTGGACTAACCACAGAGGTGGGATGAAGTTAGGAAGTGACCACGTGGGTGATCATTGCTGCTGGCACTGTTGAGCAGGGCCTCATATGGTCCATGTGATGGTGAAAGCAAAGCAGTGTTGAGTAGCTTTGGTCTGTCTTTCCCTGCAGGATTTAGGGCCCTCAAACTGGGCCATGAGAGGGAGGTCATGTCTTAATGGAAGCATCCACAATCTTTAGGAGCTGCAGCAGAATCCAAGTACACGTTCAAGCCTGAAACTGTCCCAATATCTGTGTTTACTCCCTCTTCTCCCAGAGAAATTAGTCCTGCCTCCCAAAATAGAAATGTGGATATTTTTCTCTCTCTTTCAGGTGGTTGTGTAACACCAGCATTGATACCCGCACCAGGAAATGGGCAGTGGAAGGGCTGGCATATCTAACCCTTGATGCAGATGTGAAAGATGATTTTGTTGAAGATGAGCCAGCTCTGCAAGCTATGTTTGAATTAGCCAAGGTCTATCTCCTTGCCTTGTTCCCTTGTTCCTCTGGTAGCACCAAGCTCTCCCATCTCTCCAGCCCAACACTGTCCTCCCAGGCAGAAGGAGCTGACCCCAACCCCTCGCTTCTAGTTTAGTAAAATGTCAGTTGTGCCTGTGCCACAGAGACACCTCAAAGTTGCTTTTCTCCCAAGGGTGGGGAAGGTTGCTTTAGCTTTACTGACAGCAAATGCATGAAAACCAAAGACATCAAGGTGTTGACAGCATCTGATGATGTCAAACAGCCTGATTGAACATAAAACCTCCTGGTTTTCCCTGCCCTGAGGTATAAAGCTGGGGATAAGCCTAAGAAGATTCAAACAGTGCAAACCACCACAATGGCAGTCCTAAGGGACCTTTTTCCTTGCTGTGTCCTCCTCACCCTCACATAAGCTTTTATTTTTCTGTGTAGACAAGTGACAAGACTATCTTGTATTCTGTGGCTTCTGCGCTGGTGAACTGTACCAACAGCTATGACACCAAAGAGCTGGTCCCAGAGCTGGTCCAGCTGGCAAAATTCTCCAAGCAGCATGTGCCTGAGGAGCATCCGAAGGTAGGTCGTCTACAGCTGGGGAACTGGGAGGAGATGCTTGGATCTGAAGACTTTGTTTGGTGTATCTATTGTCAGAGACCTCAGGTCTTCTGTCTTTGAAGCTGGAATTGCTTTGTTCTCCAGCCAGGCTTGGCTGTAGTCAGCAGGATGGCAGTTGCTAAGGGAGGGGCTAATTGCTTTCCAATGTCCCCCTCAGGACAAGAAGGACTTTGTGGTGAAGCGGGTGAAACGGTTGCTTAAAGCTGGTGTTGTCTCTGCCTTGGTGTGCATGGTGAAGGCGGACAGTGCCATACTGACGGACCAGAGCAAGGAGCTCATCGCCAGGTGCCTTCATTGCTGTTGTGGGAGCTGGGGGCGCTGGTCAGCCCATGTGCCATGGAGATGGGTGCCTGGACTGGCTCCTTGCTGTGTGGGGTGGTGCATTCTGTCTATGGGGTTGAGATGAAAGGGAGGTGAAAAAAAGATTTCTAACCAAAGTTTTCCTTAATGTCATAAAAATCCACATTCTGACCTTGAAGCTGGCTTACAGGGCTGCCTTGCTAGGATGTATTTTGAATTTCTAGTCATCTGTACTGGTTTTGGCTGGAATAGTGTTCATCTTGAGGCCTGGAAACTTCTTACTGTGCCATTTGTTGCTTCCTCCTAGAGTGCTGTGGGCACTGGTTAAACATTTGGAATTTACCTGGTGGTTCTGGCACCCCTGCAAAGCCTTAGCCCCCTTCACTGAGGGATGTGGGTTATTGCCTTCCCGTGTGGCTGTTTCACTAAGTGATGCTGTGCTTCTGCAGGGTGTTCCTTGCCTTGTGTGAAGACCCCAAGGACCGTGGGATCATTGTCGCTCAAGGTGGTGGAAAGGTGATTACTTTTCTATTTGCAGCCCAGTCTGATGTGCAGTTAATGCCTGTTTGGGAGCCTGTGATGTGCCTGCAGTGAGGGGAAGTGGCAGGAAAGCATGAGATGTCTTGGTGGCCCCTGGGACTCCAGTTGTGTCTCTGCAAGCCTGGAATGAAGCAATCTTCTTGAAACAACCACATGTGAGCTACAAGCTCTGGTGTGGTGCCTTTTTGAGAACAAAAGCACAAGATATCATGGTGTGCTGCAGTCCAGATCCATTTCTTCTTAGGCTATTTTAAAGTTACGTTGTTAGATTAAGGCCATCCCCTAAATCTTCTCAGAGGCATTGAATACTTTCCTGTGTGTCACTAGGCCCTCATACCTCTGGCTGTGGAAGGCACAGAAGTTGGCAAGATAAAGGCATCTCACGCTCTGGCAAAAATTGCTGCTATCTCCAATCCAGACATCGCATTCCCAGGGGAGAGGGTAAGCTTAGGGGAAAAAAAAACCAACAAAAATCTTGAATATTCCTCTACCAAATGAAAATTGCGAAGATCTGAGAGCTGGAAAAGCAGTGATGTGCCTTCTTTTCGTAGGTGTATGAGGTGGTGAGGCCCCTTGTCAGCCTGCTGAACACTGAGAGAGATGGCCTCCAGAACTACGAGGCTCTGTTAGGTCTCACTAACTTTTCAGGAAGAAGTGATAAACTTCGGTGAGTTTAACTGCTTTTTGACCTTCTTTCTTCCCCAGGAGTCAATGAGAATTACAGTTCAACACTATGAAGACTGGTCAGTTCCAGCCATCTTTGGCAGAGCTACAAAGGTCTCAGAACTAAAAGATTATTAAAATAGTGAGGAAGAAGAGAGTGGTGCATTTTCCTCTAGAAAGAGGAAAGACATGAACCTAATCTGCATTAGATAGGGGATGAACCATGTGTCCTGAGCTCCAGTGCTGCAGACACTGATTTAATTCAAGGCCTTCCCTGTCTGCAGTTAATGTTTTATAAGTTGGTTATTGCTTGTCCCATGACGTTATTTTATTGGACTGCTCTTCCACACAGGTTGAAGATAGTCAAAGAGAGGGCCCTGCCAGATATTGAAAACTACATGTTTGAGAATCACGACCAACTTCGACAGGCAGCCACAGAATGCATGTGCAACCTGGTGGTCAACAAGGAGGTAACACACTGGGCATCTCAGACCTGACTGCATGGACCAGTCTGTGAGCCCCTGCGAGGAGACATACCTGAATGTTTTATTGCTGGATATCATGGGGTTGAATGGTGTTTTTTTAGGTTCAAGAGCGGTTTGTGGCTGATGGAAATGACCGCCTGAAGTTGATGGTGTTACTGTGTGGTGAGGATGATGAGAAAGTCCAGGTTGCAGCAGCAGGAGCCCTGGCCATGCTTACAGCAGCACAAAAGAAGCTCTGCTCCAAGGTGACTGAAGTGGTAAGGCCTCAAGTCTGATTATTAGCAGTGCAGACATACCCTTGAAGGGCCCCTCGTGACTGAGCCTCTCAAAAGGAAAATGTAGACCGGTCTGATATCGAGGAGCTTAGTGGTGGAGCTGAGACCTGGGTGTGCATGCTCCTAGTCCATCCGTCCCTGTCACAAAGTCGACCAGCCTGCCATTTGCTGGGCTTCATCTCGGAGCTGAAACATTCCTGTAGAGCCATTCCACAGGCTAAGTCCAGGACGTCAAGCAAGGTTAGGAATGTAGAATATTATTTTATAAGCCCTTCAAGTTTTTAATAATCTCATATCCAAATTTTGTTTCAGTCAGAAAGGGAAAAGCTTGATAGATAACCTACTGAGGTTTTCAGATCCCTGAAGATCTCCAGCCCCTGCACAGATCTGCAGGTGCTGAGAACTCAGACCATGCACAGCTCAGTATCTGTGAAGGGCTCTGGTTGAGAACTCATGACCCCTGCTGCATTGCACACATGCTGGTGTTGGACACTGGGGCTTGATAGAGCAAAAGTAATGAATCAAGGCAAAGGAGGGGCTCAGGAAAATCAGTCAGGGGTGGGTGTCCTGCTTCTGGTCATCTCAGCTCCATCAATATTTTGATTGGGTTCTCTGCACAGAGATGATGCAGCAGCCTAAACCCTAAGCATGTTTTGTGTGGTGCTAGTGCTGTGAAAGCTTCTGACTTTAGTGTAACAAAAAATGGGGTTCAAAAGTTTGGAGTCAGGTTTCCTTAGTTAAAGAACCAACTAAGCAATACCTGACATGATTATGAAGAGGTGAGTCCTTGCGCTTCCTTCTGCTGAGAAATGCCTGGCCAAACTTGCTGTTCTCAGTGTCATCCTTCAGATCAGTACTGATGATCTCCTCTCTCCCTTGAAGACCACCCAGTGGCTTGAAATCCTGCAGCGGCTCTGCTTGCACGATAACATGGAGGTACAGCACCGAGGACTGGTCATCGCTTTCAACTTAATCAGCGCAGACAAAGATCTAGCAAAGAAGCTGGTAGAGACGGAGCTCCTAGAGATCCTGACCTACATGGGCAAGCAAGAAGATGACCCCAAGAAGCAGCACATCATTAACGTAGCACGGGATTGCCTCACAAGGTGCATGGATTATGGGCTGATCAAACCTCTCTCTCAGGCATGAGAAAATAAAAATCACCAAAAAAGGTTGAATGTTGGAGGGGGGAAAAGCTACTGAAAAATGTGAAAAATCTAGTGCCACTACCAAGGCATAGTTTGGGGACAATTCTGGAATATCGGAAACTGTGTGAGGAAGAGGGGGAGATTTGCCTGGGAAACTTGGGAAGTGTTCATTGGAGTAATTCCCAGATGCTGTAAATCCCTTCTTTGCCCCCATTCAGCTGATAATGATGAAAGCTCCAAGGCCCAGCAGTAAAAGTCACGCTTGGGTTGGAAATGTGGCAGGGGCTGCTGGCAGGAAACTCAAGTGCACTGAAATTTGTTGTGCAGCCACCTACAGCTCCTGGTACTTTTGGAATTCCTAGTGTGGTGAAACAGGGAGGCTTAAATGCCTTCTATGCTGTAGTCAGAAAATAGTCTGGGTTTTAGCTGTGTGCTTTTTTTGTTCATTTGTGGTATTTTTAAACTGCCTTCAGCGGTGTGCCAAAGCGTGAGGATGGTGGGGTGAATTAATAAATTCACTACTTTGTTCCATGTGGAATTCCTGGCCTGCTTTTATCCAGTGAATGGAGAATCTAAGACAGCTCCCACTTGAAGCTTTGCATCGTACCCAGGAAGCTGGAGGAACTGATAGCACAGGCTGAATTTTCACCGCTTGCAAACTGTCCGCCGCGGTGCAACATGCGAAGCCACCGTGAAAAGCTGTACGAGGAGGTGGCACTGATGGGTTAAGCTGAGGTTCACACCAGGGCACAGGGTTTGGTTCAAGGGGGAATGGTGAAAATACCTCATTTGTGGAAGAAGCGGAATGAAAAGTGAACACGTTTATATTCAATCACAGATCCTTTATGCAAGTTACGGATGACAAAATATCACAGACTGAGGCAGGGAAAGAAATCCAAGCATATAGTAAATAATATAATCTATATTTAAAAGTGAATTCAAGTGCATTACAGTATCTCTGATCATACTAAAAGTCAGTGATTCTCACGTGATTAAGTGTTGAGGTTTGGGGTTACAAAAGGAACCAATGGGGATAGTCTTTCCTTGCATCTTGACTAACACACAAAACCAAAAAGTGCCTTAAGCTTCCTGAAGTTAGAAAAGCAAGAATTTTTAAGCTCTAAGGTAAATTTACTTGGAGGGTGATTCCAGCCATGTACAAAGTCTTCTCCTTACTGTAACTGCATTCAGTTAAGGCACTGGTGCTTTATAATCGCACCAGGAGGGTATTGGGCTGTTCTTCCAAATCAAAAGAACCACTGGTCATTCTGGGGGGGAGGGGGAACAATATGGTTTGTTTTCAACAAGCCTTCAATTTTGGCCACCCAGCTCTAGGAATTTCGGATCTGTCTTTCAAAAGTGTTTTGTGTCTAACTCTATACAGAGGGTTTTACCTAACTGGCATGTCTGAAAACAAGACAAAACCCGCCATTGGTATCTAAGGGTAGTTATGGAAAGTGTTCCTTCTCCCACTACATCTTCTTGTTGAGGCAACTGGGTTCCAATCCATACTGACTGTTGCTGAAATTGAGTGGGGAAGGCATTGTAAAAGCCACTGATTTGTATTTCTTAGGTAAATGTGGACAGAAGGCCTTACTTTCACTTTCCTAGATATCTGAATAGAGGCTGTCTTTTAAAATATGGCTTCTGACACGGGATGCCTATGCTGTTTGTTTCTGAGCAGTATACGAGCGTGGGAGTGACCTGGGGAAAGCCAGAAAGTCTTTCCATCTCCTGTCTTGGCACAGTGGCTTTGACTTAGCAGCACCACCTGCGTACAGGCAAAGGCTGAGTGTCAGGTTTTGCAAGTCCTTGTAGGGAGTCTTCAGGGAATGATGCAGTTCTGCTGATGTTCAAGGTGTCTCTTTTCTCTGTGTTATTGAGACCTTACATTTGATTTAAAACAGACTACAGAAGCTTCCCAAGAATGTTTGGGGTTTTAGAGAGGACTGTTACAAAGGAAATCCTTCCACTTCAGATATAGATTTACAAAAATTTCAAATATACATAATCATCGACCTATCAGGGCCTTGTTGGGATCCTACGTGGTTACCTGTTCCATTATCAAGTGTAGACGTAAATTAGCTCTGGATGCTATGCAGACCAATAGAAAGGATTGAGGAATAATGCCAAAGACGATGCTTCTTTCTAAGCCAGAAAAACGGCGGACACTGTCAAGAATAACTTGCCTTTCTAGCCCTTCTTCTGTGTTTCTTAGTGATATACTTGGCTTTGACTTCTTCATTTCTGGTGCTAGTATGCCACTGTATGCTTGTACTTCTTCATCTCTGTAGCAGAGAATGGCAATATCTTTCTCAGAGTAACCCTTTTTAAGATACTCACGACAATATTCTGCCACGTACTTTGCTATTTCATCTCTAGGTTTTCTTACTCTTTCTATATGGCCTTTGACGGCATCAGCGCATGTGGTCCTGTGTAATAGCTCTGCCAGACGTTCTCTGGGAATGTCTAGGGTGGAGTGTTTGACAATCTCTTCCATTTTTTGTATTAGATAACTATAGATACTGTTAGCATTACGAACGACTTTGGTTAGTGACTCGATGGGATCGTGCCATCTTGCTTCTGGAAGACCAGTTGGGAAGCAGTGATTCATCTGTAAGTAGTCCAAGAAAATCCAGAAAAAGCCAGGCTCAGGGAGATCTGGTGATGAAGTTAGAGCCAAGGCTTTGTTGTACCAATTACCTTCCCCACCTTGGAAATTCTGTGCCTCATCAATCATTATGTGCTTCACATAATCAAAGCTTGTCTTCAAAAAGTATACTCTTGTCACAGCTTGGCAAATGTTTTTCTGCCTATGGAAGAGGTACAAGTAGATTAAAAACAATCTCTGCATTGTAAGCTACTGGTTATAACTTGATCAGAACAAAGATCCCAACTAAATACTTCAAAAAAATTGCAATGATAGCGAACCAAATAGCATACCAAATCAGTACTCTGCTGTTTAAAAATGCTGGTGAAATAACAGGATGTTGAATTGAATAATTGGAAGAGGAAATGCTTACCGCACAAAATTTCTGAGAGGCCTGTTCTCGCATACATAAAGAATTTCCTCTGGTTTGCACTGCAGCATGGTTCTTATTTTCTCTATGATCTTCAGGGCCACTATAGTTTTTCCGGTTCCTGGTAGTCCGTAAACGTACAGCTTCTTAGTTTTGTGAAGATTTTCTGACAGCAGCTGGTATTGCTTGATGGTCAAGAGGTTCAAAAACTCAGAACCAACATGGTCACTCAAAAAGGACTTGAAACTCAGCAGAACTACTGTGAGAGCATTTAAGAGGGCCTTGAAGTTGTCGCTCTTGATTAGGCCGTAGTTTTGGGGATATATCTCTTGAATATTCAGATCCCATTCTTTTCCGCAGTTAATTTGGGGATGCAAAATCAGTAGCTTTGGTATTATGCACAATTTGTGAATATAGCTCCCAGTGTTGACTAATTTCTCCTTCAGCTTCCAGGCTATGCGTCTTGAGTATTCAAACAAATCCTGTGAGATGCAACGCTCACAGATTGTATAGAGGATGGGTGGCTGATCCTTGACTATTAGGAGAACATCACAAATTATGTCTTTGTTCTCTGGGAAGCCGACCTCAACAGCCCAGCTTCTGGAAAATATCAGAACTCCCTCAGAAAGCTGCTTCAATTGATTTTCCATTAAAATATCCAACCCAGGGTGCTCTTGGAAGAGATCTTCACTGAGTTTTTCTGGAGTATATATTATTCTGTGGGATTCCACTAACAAAGCAAAGCAGAAGAAACAGCTAGTGTTATATAAGAGATGAAAACCTAGTCCTCTGAAATGATTCTGTGGGAATTAATGTTGCTGAAAGGCTACAACTACAGCTTATAGCTGCCTGAAATACCTTTTTTGCTGCTTCAAAATTTTCCTTAACCCCTTTCTCTGGTTCCAGATTCTTTTGCAAAGACTCCTTCCTCAGGGAATTCAATCTTTACCTCCTACCCAGGTCTCATTCCCTTTGCTAAAAATGCCAGTACAGGACTACTATCAACCCTGTCAAAAATACCAACTCTGTTCTGGAGACCTGGTGAGTAAACAAGGAAACAGTAAGGAAAGAGTAACAGCTCAATAGAAAAGCCCCAGGACACCTGCCCGATCTTGCAGTGCCACAGACGTGTTGGACCAGTGAACTATCTGCCCAGTCCCTTCACGTATTTACATTGGGCTGATTCCAAGTGACCTTCTCCTCTAGCCCTTCCCATTTTTCCCTGGATTGCAAAAAGGCATTGGCATGGCTGTGACTGGTCCCCAGAGAAGTTCATGTAGCTAAGCTCCATTGTGTACACGTGTCAGCAGCTGGCAAGAGATCAGTCCTTGGGGAAGGGGGTCATCAGGCTTTTGAATGCAAAGTTGATGTCAGATCTGCAAACGATTTCCATCTCTTTCACCCGTTTAAAGAATGTCTTCAAACTCATCTTTGACCTTGACTGCCACGGCCAGGAGCAGTCGAGCCCGACGCAGTCAATCAGGAAGCCATTCCAGCAAACACCCGAATCCGGAAGCGCCCAGGAAGCACCTCTCTCAGGAAGCACTCACAGTCGGGAAGCACATCTCTGGAAGCACCAGGGAGCACTCCCAGGAAGCACACACGAATCAGGAAGCACACTATCGTTCTACAGTTACAGGTCCTCATTCGCTAAGCACTACATTTCGGATAGGGAGAGGGGTATTGTCCACGAGCTTTCCACACACTTTCCACAGGCTTAAAGTTGCCCCATGATTGGCTACAACATTTGTGTCATTTGCTGTTTCCCACACTTTGTTTCGCCTTCACTATACTTCGTTTCGCTTACTTCCACTTATTTGCATATGTGCCCTTTCAGTAACTCCCTCTTAAAGGGCCTGCTCTCAACACTTGACCTTGACCCTGCCCTTGGGATTCATGTTGTAAACTCACCAGACAGTGAAACCAATGCATAGACCTACCTGGAAACAGTTGCCTACAAAGATCATCAATGTTGTCAAGGCCCTGGTGTGAATAAACTGGCTTGGCAAGAGGATCTGTCAGACTGAGCTGTAGCCTGAAGGTCTCTGAAAACTTTGAAAGACCTGGAAAAAAAGAAATAAAAATGTATGCAATGCATTTGCTGTCCCTCAGTGCAAGAGCCACAAGCTGTCCTCATGCTGATTTAAATCTTTTGCTCTTTAAAATAACAAATGCAACTCATAGACAGAAACCTTGCAACTCGCATGGACAGCAGGTGATTAGCAACAAAACAGGCTCAGAGCTTGGACCACGGACCTGCTCTTGGTTTCCTTATCTGATTAGCTGCTGTTGTGACCTCTAACTGTTGATACCCTTTTCACTGACCAAAAATCGGCCAACAAACAATTTATCTGTCCGTAGTTCTCAGCTTATTAGACTAGCAGTAGCAATGGAGAACACCCCTAAAAAGGCAGGAGGGAAAAGTATAGATTAAGCCTGAAAGCAAATGGCAATTGCCATGGACTATGGCAATTATGTAAAAAACTATGTGCACTGGGAGTCTAACCTCAAAAGCGGTCACCTTGAGGCACAGAGAGGTCATGCTGCAAAAGCAGGCACTAACATTGGCATTAATAAGCTGCTAGTCACCAGGACCCACTGCAGACTGAAGCAAACATTAAGGAACACAAACAGCAGAAACCCAGGTATTTAGCAAGGACCTGCAGCGGTTAAATCGGTTGATCCGGTCAGGCTTTTAAAGATTGCTGAAAAGCAGGTAAAATTATCTAAGGCAAACAACGTCTCCAGACCAGGAGCAAGAAAATAAAAGGAGATATCAAAAATGGAAAAGGATTGTCCTGGCTCTTTCGGACCTGGATCAACAGCAGTCATCCACGCAGCCCACTCGTTTGCTTTCAGTTTCCTCACAGTCCTGCCTTCTAGTAGCCACGAGTCTGGGTCTTCAGAAAACACGACACAAGTAAATGGCTCAATCTTCACAGCGCAGACGTAGCCACAGTGGTCTCCATCCTTGTGGTTAACTTTGAAGATTTTGTATTTGTAGCTTACGTTGTGTGTGTATCCACTCACGCAGAAATGGAAAAGCGTTAATTTCTTTTGAATGGAATTGATTACACACCTTAATTCTTCAAGGTCCTCCTCGTCAATGCTGAATCCATGCACTTTGCGATGATCATCCACGCCGATCCACAAATACCCGCCAGTTGTGTTTGCAAATCCAGCGATGTACTGAGGTAATATCTCTCTGACACGAGTAAGTACTTTTTCAGTTGAATAGTGCTTAAATTCCACATTTCCTGACTCAGTGAAAGTCAGTGTCTCTCCATGTTGCAGTTGGTCCCTACTGAAGAACTTGGCAACGGTGTTATTTATAATATCCCTGTCGTCTTCAACAGCGCTTGTTTTCATCTTTTTGTCATGTGGTCCCGGGCTAAGCTCTCTCCTGACTTCATCTTGCTTTTCTTTAAGGAATGTAAAAACTTTGACAGGATTCACGTGGGAAAGAAAAGCACCGCATTTTGTGTACAACCCAGTACTCAGGCTACAGAGACGTGGGTTTGCACTTGCAGAGGTTGAGGATGTGTTTTCACTACTCCAGGTTTTAATAAAAATCAGAATGTAATTATCTCGCTGTTCAAAGTCCAGGTATTTTCTCCAGTCTGGAAACAAAACAAGAGACCGAAAAGTCTCTTCTAAATCTAGTCCGATCTGATCTCTCTCTAAGTTGTAGTTTTCGTTTTCAATCTCTGCTTTTACAACACCTCCTCCAGAGTTCAGCAAAGCACACACTGCACAAGCCAGGGTGTGTTTTTGATCTTGTTTTGATTTTTTTGGCATCTTTTTTCTTGCCTCTTCACCAAAACATATTTTTCCAACGCACAGAACTACTTCAGGATACTTTGTGGCTAAGTCAACCCAAAACTCTTCCTGTTGTTGATCTTCAGAAGCCATTTTGGGCCTGAAACAATTAGAAAATATTGCTTACTGTTTATGCTGAAACATCAGTCTTCCAAAGACTTCCAAAAACATTAGCTAAACAGTGGTTGTCCTTTAAACAATAAATACATTGAGTCACAAGCGGGATTGTCCTCCACTTCCAAAATAGAGTGCTTGCTGAAAAGTCAAGTTTGTCCCCAGTATCCAGGTGTTTATTTTGCTGTCCTTGAGCATGGGAGGATGTAAGGACTGTGTTGCCATCTGTCCCTCTCTCTGAACATGGAAACAGCCTCAAATAGTGTCTCCACAGCAGCCTTGTTACTCCCTTCATCACCATCTCTGCACATATTCCTGGACCGCATGCCCCCTCCTTCTCCACTGTAATGACTCAAATAAGGCTGTGCCACACCTCACCTCGATCTTAGGAATCCAGTAATCTTATTGATGAATAATCAATAAATAATAACAACTGACCCTTCTATTTGCAGCTCTATTTGGCCACCCTGGCTAGCAAAGTGACTGAATCTCGGCTGATTGCCACTTGGCACTCAGACTGCAGGCAAATTCTTTAAAATGATGGCAAACTGCATCTGCATCATATTTAAGCCAATTCCTCAAAATTAAATCCAGCCCCCTTGCTACAAAACATATTGCTGGCACAAAAGCACCTGCAAATAAATGAAAGTGTCCCTCACCTGTGACAGGAGTGCAGCTTATTTCCAGTAGCACAGACTTGCCTTCTGCATGGCCAAATATTAAGCCAGAAAGCTGCACGGCACAAAAACTCCAAGCATCTTCTCCAGATCTGATAGAGGAGACAAGTTTACTGCCCTGCCTGCCTCTCCTCTGAGTTAGCTCTCCTGAGGAAAGTTGCTCTGCTCCTTGTAGCTTTGACTTATGGTACAGCTAAAGCACAGGAGCTCCCCTCTGCAATAGAACAGCCTGGTCGACTGCTGAGCTCTGAGACTCCCCAGGTATGACAGGGAAAAGGACTCCTCCTGCCTCTTCCTCTTAGCACTGGGCTGAAATGTCAATATTCGAAATACCAATTGCAAATCCTTAAATATTTAAGTTCCAGAGAGGCACAGCAGAAATGGGGTACAAAACATAGAGAACATGTTAGCTGTTTTCTTTACTGCCCCTTCCTTCTAATAATATTTCAGAGAAATGAAACATACCTAGTTGCTGGTTTCACTTCTCTGCCAGATTCGTTTTCTTTTTGTCTGTTTCCTGTGATGAAGCACCAGCATCCACAGAGGTCACTGGATCTTTCTAGATGTATCTGATGTTCAAAAGCAGCTTTTGCTGGGTGCCCAGCCCTCCAGGGCTGCTACGTCCCTCCCCTTGGCACTTTTGAAAGGGTCAAAGTCTGTAAGAGGAAACAGACAAATTAAAATGTGTTTAGAAGAAATCCCCAAAATTACAGCATTTACATATGGCACTGATTCTTTAGACTGAAAAGTTGGTGTTCTGTTACCCTTCTAGAGCTGCAGAGGTAGTTGGGAAGCAGGATAGTAAGCAAGAGAGTTCCGTGCAGAAGATAGGCTTTGTGTACCTTCATTTGCAATATGAGATTCAATTTTCTTACCTTTTTGTGCTGAAGCACACGCTGAAGCTAATAATTTTAATAATTAATAAATAATTTAATAATAACTTAAGTCACGCCCATATATAACTTTCAATTGAAAGAATCAAAGTTATGGCTTAAAACTGTCTCATAGCTTTTCCCCATGAAAGTGATCCATGCAGGGGGCCACTTCAGAGCATCCTCAGTGTCACCTCCCTCCTTGGGGCAAAATTCCAGCAAAGGCACTGAGACAGGGGCAATAGTGAGAGGCCTGAGAACAAGGAAGGATGTGGGCTTGACTGCAAAGCCCTGGGAAGCCTCATGCAGTAGTGGGTGAGTGCCCTATGCCCACAGCTCAACAAAGCTGTGTATTTTTGAAAGGAGACGAGAAAATGAGATTATGCAGAAAAAGAGCAAGGTAGTGCTTGATTGTGGAAAATTGCTTGCGGAACAGGGAGGAAATAGAAAGATATTTTGCAGGCAGGATTACAGCTTCATGTACAAAGTAAGAACACTTTTACCTTTTGATTCCATACCATGTAAAAGAGTCTCCTGATCAGCCTCCTTGGCAAGAGCCGGCATTACAGAGCAGTTTTTCCCAGTTGAATTTTTCACAGTGCCCACCAGCAGTTGCTGAGGACTCCCCTGCCGTCCTCACAGGTGACTTTGTGGGCAGCGCAGTCAGAATAAAACCCACAGGTGCACGGGCAGGTTAAAAAGCTTTTATTTCTTGAATCCCGAGTCTCCCAAACATACATAGTATGTCACAGGCCCGTCTTTGCCCCTCAGATTGGATCCTCCTCTTGATTCCACACAGAAATTTCCCTCCCCAGGAAAACAGGCGTAAACGCTGGAATTTCTTGCCCACCCCAAGGAACCGAGTTACTGCTTTAAACCCACAGGATGAATTTACCCACCTGGCCTTAAACAAGCATTTTATTTCAACTTCTACACTAAACCATGGCGCCTTTCCTTCCAAAGCACCTTTTATTTCTCCCACGATTATTGTTTAATCTTTTTTTATTATTATTTTTTACCTGAGTTGTTTTCACTCTGGTCGCGGAGCCGTCGCTGCACGTCATGCAGTCGGCAGAGCCAGCCTTTCAGGGCCAGCCGGCGTTTGAAGCAGTGATTTAATCACCGCTTGTCTGCCTCGGCTCGGTAAGCCGCATCGCTGGGGAAATGGAAAGGAGAAAACGAAAGAGCCCCGGGAGCGGCTACCCCACAAAAACGCCAGCCCCGCCGCCCGCTCAGCTCTCCTCAGGGCGGGAAACACCCGCACCGCCCTGAGCCCTGCTAACACGCCTTCCTATTGGCTGGAGGCAGTGCCCCGCGCTACCATTGGCTATTGTCCACCAAGGGGTGGGGTAAAAGCAGGCAGCACCGCCTCGGCGTGAGTGTGCCTGCGTGAAAGGTGGCTTGAGGGTAATATGGCTGTCGGAGGTGAAGGGCTGAGGTGTGTGTGGGCTGAGGTGATCGGGGTATGGCGGCTGAGGGCTCGGAGTGTGGGGCGGCGAGGCTGGAGAGGCTGAGGGGTTGGCTGAAGGGAGTAAACCCGACCGAGGTAGGGCAACTGGGGCCGAAGGGGCGTGGGGGTGATGAGCAGGACGGGCGTGGAATATCTAGCGGATGCAGGGGTCAGAGCGGGGCAGGGGTAGGGAACTGGGGCGCTGAGGGGAGGGTTTGGAGAGGGACAGAGGAACTAGGGTCTGAAGAGCCGCAAGGAGCCCTGGGGGGTGTGTGTGGAGGGGTTAACGTAGGGAAGGACATGAGAAGCAGGGTGCAAATGGGTGTCACAGGGGAAGGGTTAGATCCAAATAGGCCTCTGGACTCTTCGAGAACCACCGACTTCAGCAGTATTATGGGTATGACCGTTTATTCCCTCTTGTTTTTTGCCTTGTACTGGCTCTCCTTGATCTTGGAATCCCAATTTGTGACCTATCTTCCTTAGCTCCAGCTTAGGTCTATCAGACATGTCACCCCCCCTCCCTTCTCCTGCTCCCCTGGTAAATGGGCTTCCTTGTTATCTCTAATAGTAGGAGGTGATAAGGAGAAAAAAAAAAAAACAAAACCAAAAAACTTCAAACCCTTAATTCGTGGATGAGCATGAAACTTAAAACCACCTCTTTTTATCTGTTGTATGCCTGCAGATCAGCCAAAGCTTTAATTAACACTTGTTTGGAGTCTCTTCTCCCTTATGGGGTAGTAGCATGGCTATTGGTGTGTCGGGGGAAAAAGCGGGTTTTTGCTGGTTTAGCAAATAATGTTTCAGGAGGGGACATAGTAAGCTTTTGTCTGTGTTACTCAACCAATGTGGCTTTGTCACGCACACAGCTGAACACCCGAGAGCTCTGTGGAGAGACTACATCTGTGCTGATGGTGTGAAGTACCACCTCCTCTATGATGCTCTCTGACAGAGGTAGGTTCAAGAAGGTAGAAACAGCAAATGGCCACCCCTGTTTCATCTTCCCGTAACTGTTAACTTATTGCCAGCTGTTCTGTAGAAAGCCCCGTGATCCTGAAAAAAACATACCCAGAACCCAAGCTAACCTGTGTTACTTTGGGGTGAGGAGGGGTGTGTGTGTTGGTTTTTCCCTCTAGAAGAAAAACCCCTTCTCTGTTCTAATTCTCGACCTGGGAACAAGCTCCTTAATGATGGGAAATAGATTTGCCCAGAGCAATGATGAGTGAAGTAGACTCTGAACTGGTATTGCTGAGACTTTGAGTCTTTGCTCTGACCAGGGCATGATCACGTAATCTTCTCTCTGAGCTTAATTAGGCTAAGCTCATCTAGAGTAAACAGCTTGCCTTCTTTTTGATGCACCCTAAAAAAATGCTGAAAAACTTGAGAATCTTTACTTGCCTTTTTTTTAGCAGCAGAAAAAGAAGCCTTGATTTGAAATCTAAGTAGTGTGAATACTTGTTTGGATTTGTGCATCTTGCTGCGATGCTGGGTTTAGTTCTGAGCTTGCAGTGAGAGGGGTTTCCTGGGTTTTCTCCTGTGTGACATGACGTATGGAACTCCAGATAATTTGCCACTATCTTCCCTGTGAAAGTAGTGCAGACTCAAAGTGGAGCCTGACCTGTCTGTCCTGTAGACACCCCAACAGCAGCTGATTCGCCTCTAATCTCATCTAGTGATTGCCAGCATGGAGGCAGGAATATTTTAGGAAGCCTGTTGTGGTGTGGAGCCTGGCTCTGGTGCTCAGCTCTGGACAAAGTGCAGCCCTTTTACAAGGGTGGGGAAAGTCTGGGGGATTCAATCAAGGAAAATATAAGGAGCTGTTCTCTAATCTATATTATTCTCTTCCAGGTCTTGGTGACAAATTTACATTCACTTCCCTTTTCCTGTGGAGACGGAAGCTTCCATGAGGAATATATAACTAGGAGTATATAGTTATGGTGGTTTTCTTTTAACAGAAGAAGCGAAGCCATGTGGCTCCTATTAAGGAGGGAAAGTATCTCAGTTGCTAATGCATTAATTTTTTCAGAGTGTCTAGATGAGTTCTGAATGTGGCTCAGGGCCACTAAATCTTTTTTAAAAGACTTGCGAAGTCAAGTTCTGGCAGTAATGTATTGGGCGACTCCAGTGCTGCTGTTGATGTAACTGTTTTAAGCAATGGAACAAAGCATCCTGGACACGCGTATGGTACATACATTACTGTCGAAGTCACAGGTTTGTAAGTCCAAGGGTTGGTTTAATAAAGTTGGTGTTCCTTGAGAAACCTTGCCTCTCTTTAGACCATCATGGCTTTACTAACACTGCTACAGTCAAAAAGCAGATAAACAGGAATGTTTGTATCATATGAATTGGTTTTGTAGCTTTGTTTTAGAGCAACAAACAAAATAAATGAGCATTTATTTGGTTACTAAGGATAGGAAGGTTAGAAGAAACTGTCAAATCCAAGGGAGTATCCTGTGGCCATCTGCAGGAACACTAACAAAATCTGGCAGGTAACTGCTGAGCCTGTCACCATGGTGGGCTTTAATGCCTGTTAGTCAGCAAGGCATTCAAGAGCCACCTCATGTTCAAGAGTCATTACAGCTCTTCAGAATTGTGGGGCTTAGATGCGGGTAGTTCAGTGCAGGTCTTAGAGCTGCCATGGAGTTGGCCAAATAAGAGTTTGGCAGGGACAGGGTGTTGTGCAGCACAGTGTGGGAAGAGCTGGAGTGGAAGGCAGCCAGGGCCTGGCAGATGGGCATCTGGTGGCCATTCTGGAGAGAGGAAGAGAGATGAATCCTGGGAGAAGAAGGTGCAGAGGCCCCAGAGCTGTGTGTGTGCAGGCAACTTGGTTGTGCTTTTTGGCAGTGAGTGAATCCTGGATTAGAGGGGAAGAAGGTGCAGAACTCATCCAAGGGCTCTGCAGTGCTGTGGGGAGGGTTGGCATTGGTTGGTCTTCTCTCCTGTGTCCAGCTTCTTGCTGAGCAGTGGGCAGGTAACTGGGAAAGTACAGGAAGGACTGAAGGAAACCACACCTGTCCTGAAATAACTCAGTCAAATCCCTCAGCCTTTATTTCAATGCCTGGTTGCACTCGGGTCAAAGGGACATGTTGGTCTAGGTCTGTCTGATCAGACATTATTGTCTGTGTAGCAGCAGCGGAGCATCTGGGATGCTGGCTTTTCACTGAGATGATGATCTCTCAGTATGAAGCAAAACTGATGTAGCAAGTGATGTGAGTTGATACCCAGCCCAAAGCCAGCTATGTTAAAAGTGATTTGGAATCTTGGGGGTGGGGTGGGGGGGAATCTTGCAGCTTGATGGAGTTTCTTTTCCAGTAAGATGTGTACACTTACTGGCTTTCTAAAGGAAGAGAGGTGTCTTTCTGGAACCCCATAACTACTGGACAAAGGAGAAATGAGACAGTTTATTATTATTTCATAGTGGCACAGGTAGAAGGGTCTGGAAGACAGACAATAAGACAACCACTGGGGACATCTCATTTGTTACAGTAGGCATTTCTGCAGAGTATCCTTGGGAGAAGGCAAATTACTGTATTTTCCCACATTATTCAATAATTTTGTTACCTTGCTTGCAGATAAGGGAGACTATTGGAGATTTTTATCTTCTGAAGCAGAGCTAACAGGGGGTGAAAATGAGATGATGGGTTCAGTGGATTAAATGTTAGAACCTATCACTTATTTTGGAAAGACCTTGCACTTTTTGCAGCAAACTTTGCTCTTTGTATTCTCTAAATAGTCCCTGTGATGTCTGGAGGAGCAAACTGCTGCTCCCTGGGGCCGAGTCAGGGAAAAACCTTCCATTGTGAAAAATCGGGTGTGAAGGAAGAACCAGCCATAAGGTCACACACATTCTCTTTTCTCCTGTGTTCAATGAAAGGATGTTTTGCTACATTATGGATGTGCTACACAGTTGGGACTGGAATAATTGCAACACAATATTTAAACATGGACATTAAAGATTCCCTGCCTCAAAAATGCTAATCTTATACCCGTTATCATCCTCTGCAAAGATGAAAGTGGCTTTAGTTTTGTTTCTTTTGTGTAAACAGAGCCCCTAGAGGAGTAAACCCTGTTCTTTTTTTCCCAATACTCAGAAGAAATAAGTTAGGTTCTCAATCAAGAGAAGAATTTTGCTTTATAAAAGCAGATACCAGATTCAAAGACTTTTGTTTTTAAACAAAACCCAGCTCATCATTTGGCATAGTTGCTGCTTTAATCTGGTTTGTCATTTTCCTCCCTTGTGTAGAAAATGTGATCTCCCTCTCCTATCCTTGCTTGTACATATCACCTCTTAAAGTCTTAATTTAAAACTGTTGATGGGAATTAGGGGTGTGATGTTCTCAATTCAAAAGTGAGTAGCCTGAAAATGAAGGGAGACTCTTCAGAATAGCATGATCAGAGCCTGCCTTTACCTCTTTGCCAAGTGCTAGTGCCAGAGCTTGCCCCAGGCAGCATCAGCTGCTAAAGGAGGAATAACTCGCCTAGAGAATTTCCCCTACCTCTTTAGTTTGCTGGCTCGTACCCTCAAGCAGGACTTTGACCAGTGATGTTCTTTGATCCTCACATCTGCATTCTTTTTATCCAAATCAATATTTCCTCCCCTTTTGGTTGGGTCTTTGAAGGCACTTCTGTGCTGGCTGACAGACTGTGGCTGCCTGATCCCTCTGAAACCGTCACAGGATATTGGAACAACTAATAAACAAAGGGGAGAGCCTTACCAGAATTCACAAAGGCAGCAAAGCTCTGCTGTACCACCAAGTTCAAAGGAGCAGTAGAGCTCCCTGATGAGCTGCAGTGGTCGAAAGTCTTCTATGGGACGTAAGGGGTGAATTTAGGCTCGCTGCTGCCCTCAGAGCTGTATCTCCAGGATCACAGGGCAGGCCCTTCAGCTCTCAGGAGAGTACAGTTTGACGAGGTGCTGCAGTTCTGTGGGGTAGCCCGTGATGGGGCAGTGCTGGTGGGTCTTCACGTAGTTGTACACGCAGCGGTAGCAAAACACAAAGCCAGAGGTGGACAGGGCTGTGGCATTGACGCGAATTTTGCGGCACAGAGGGCACACGGTCTTCAGTTTGGGTAAAGGGGCTGAGCCGGCCCCGTGGTCGAGGTGCACGGGAGGTGGAGGAGTTGGAAGAGCTGTCAGAGCTTTGATTGTCTCCTGGTTTTCTGAGGAGTACCACCAGTCCAGGAACTGGAGGAAGAACACGCTGATGGACAGCCCGGTGGAGAGGGAGAAGGCTATGCCACCCAACGCTTTCCTCACTGCTGACTGCACTTGTGTTTTAACGCTGGAAAAGAGAGAAGATGTGGAAAAACCATGATTGCTGCATGTTTCTCCATCTACAGAGTTAAAAAGGACTTGGGAAGTAAGTCACTGCTTTACACAGTTCCTTAACGATAAGGAAGTTGGTCAACATATCCCATGTTTGCAATGAGGCATCTGCTAAAATATTTCTCCCAGATTCTGTGTATTTTAAGAAAGCTTTGAATTTGGTTTTGTTCAGAAGTCTAAATTGGAAGAGTTTGGATTAAGGAGACCTGGATTACGGAGCGTTTCACGGATGAATCATCCTTATACAGGACATTAAACATGGTCATGACTAGCTGCTGCTCAGAAAAAATCAAAGCTAAATTTCGGTCGTTTTAGCAATATTGTTGGGGTCTACTTCCCTTGCTGGAAAACTGTGGGTGAAAGCTGAATAGGACAAAGGCTGGAGTGCCAACTGCCCTCTAACATTGCAATTTTACTGCCACAAAATCTTGTGAAACTTATCCCTGCTACTTGTTTCCTTATTTACACTAACAAGCACGTTTTGCCAGAGGTAAATTTCATCTTGAACAATTTCTGGAGAAGGAGACAGTTTTACTTGCAGCGTTATCTCCCAATTAACACATCGGCAGAACCTTCTAGAAAGCAATTGCTAAGCCATGTTCTGACATACCTATGTGTTGGACTTGAGGTGGCTCCAGTCAACTTCTCCAGGGCCTGGATATCCTCCGCAGTCAGTCTGACCAGGCGAACGCCCGCCAGCCGCAGCAGGGGTGAATGATGCTGAGCTTTCCCGAGGATATAGCACAGTTGCTGGACAAAGAACCAGCCCTCCCAGGTCATGTTTACAAAGGGGTAGGCAGCTAGAAAGGCTTTGTAAAAGCGCTTCCAGGATGAGGTTGGCGGGTGGATGGAGTACTCATCCTCTTCCCTCAGGTTGGAAACCAGTTTCTCTAGCTTTCCTTTCAGGTAAGGAACAAGAACCAGCAAGAGGAGAGACTTCCAGTGCTGCCTCTTTGGCAGGCCAGCAGTGGCCAGAAGTTGCTGCCCGTGATCTCGTGTCGGTATTCTCTTTAAGCTATAGAAGTTTTCAGAAAAGGAGGCGCTGCACCTGGCCAGATAGTGCTGCTGGAGCAGCAAATCCAGCAGGACATAGATCTCATCAAACCAGCGCCAAAGGAAGCCGTATCGGCCAGGGTTAGACTCAGCCAGCACCTATTGAAAGGGACACAAAACAGGAGAGCAGAGCAATGTGCTAAGTTAAAGTTCAAAGAGCGAGCCTTGTGGCTCGAAACTCTTGTGAGTGTTGCCAGAGGCAAACCCTGCCTCTGCAGAGAGCTATGTAGGCTCTCCAGGCTCCCTTTCATAGAATCATTTTGGTTGGAAGAGACCCTTGGGATCGAGTCCAACCATCAGCCCCACTCTACAAAGTTCTCCCCTACACCAGATCCCTCAACACCACATCCAGTCTACTCTGAAACACAGTCAGGGATGGTGACTCCACCACCTCCCTGGGCAGCCCATTCCAGGCTCTGACCACTCTTGCTGGGAAGAATTTTTTCCTAATGTCAAGTCTAACCCTACCCTGCTGCAGCTTGAAGCCATTCCCTCTCGTTCTATCGCTAATTGCCTGTGAGAAGAGACCAGCACCAACCTCTCCACAATGTCCTTTCAAGCAGTTGTAGAGAGTGACAAAGTCTCCCCTCAGCCTCCTCTTCCTCAAACTAAACAGTCCCAGCTCCAAGCAGTTTCTGCAGCAGTTTCCTCGCAGAATATTCACCCTCGGGACAGTTTACCTCAGTGTTCTGCTCCCAACAGCTCGGTGGCCTGCAGGGAGGAGGACACTGGCAGGCCCTCCTCCTCTCCTCCCCTCGCTCTTACCTTGACCAGGTGTTGCAGGGCAGGTTTCAGGGCGGCCATCAGGCTGTCCTGGGCCACCGCCTCGAAGATGGAGGGCCGGTCATCGCCAGCTGAGGCGGCCGTGAGGTGGGCTCCGACCTCCGCCATGGCGCCGGCTGCGCTCCGCTTTGCCCCGCCGCCAGAGGGCGCCCAGTCCCGCCCCGTCAGGCACCCGTGTGGCGCCGAGGAGCATCACCGCCCCCCGACTCCCCCCACCCTTCCCGGAAGCGTGGCGCTCTGTCTCCTCCCCGCGCTCCTCTATGGTAGCGGGGGCGCGGCCGCTCTAGGCAGGAGAGTGTTCAGTCTCGCTCCTCGCGAGTCCTCCCGGCCTCTGCCACTCCGNGGGTTGGGGGCGACAAGGGTGGGTACTGGGAGGGGGAACTGGGATAGGGTGGGAAGGGGCACTGGTGAGGAACTGGGANTTGGGAGGGGCATTGGAGGTGTGAAGGGTGGGTGCTCGGAGTGGGGACTGGGCCGTGGTGACAGAGGCAGGCTCTGGGCCCTGGGAGGAGGCAGTGATGGGGGTGCGTTGGAAGGACAGGGGATGGTGGTTCTGTGGGGAGGGATGGGAATGAGCAGAGTGAGCTACTGGGATACTGGTGGAACTGGGCAGGGATGAGGGCTGGGGCGTTGCTGGAGCTGAGAATGCTGGGGAGGGGAGCTGGGATTGATGGGGGATACTCCCACAACTGGAGGGTGCTGGGGGCCCTGAGTTACGCTTGGGCTATTGTGGGGCTTCTCACTGGCTTTGGAGGTGAAATGGTTGCAGATAAGAGGTGGCGGCACCAGCTGGAGCGTAGAGCTGGGTTAAACTGGTGGTTACTTTAGAGATTTTGGGGTTTGGCACTGGATTCTTTCGATACTGGGGAGGTTAGATCCATAGTGAGGCCTTAAACCTGCTACCTTCCAGTTTACACCTATGTGAAATTGGTGTGGGGAGCTGGTCAGGCTGGTGTTGAGGTCACGTATTGGGCAAAGAGGGTGTTGGTTAGACCTAGGGTGCAGTTTTCTGTGTGGTTTTGAGTTGAGGAGGCTTATCTTTCTGGTTATGATGTTTCCTTAGTCTTTTCGTTCAATCATGGTTTTGGTTCAATCTACACTTAAACATGTTTATAGCATTCAGCATTGCCAGAGCTTCCAGAGAAATTCCCCTGTTTTGTCTCTTCCTGTTTGCTGGGGTTGGAACAGGAGCCTTTTGCTGTCAGGTTCGACACCTCTTCCCTTTTTCCACCTTAGCAAGTGCTGGGGACAGAAGGACAGTAAGGAGGGAGCAATCTGATGTAGAATTTCTTCTAAAAATATCGGGATTTTTGTGATGTCATCACCATTTCTCTTGGCTCTCTTCAGTTTTGATTTATGTACAAGGAGCTGGCATTTTCTTAAGTTATTTAAAACGTTGCTGTTAGTGTATCTGGGCTGTTTTGGGTTTGGCCTTCGTCTGGGACTTGCTGTAAACCATGCTGGGTTTGCTCAGCGGATGAGATAATGCTCAGCTCTGCTAGCCAGCTGTCTCCCAACGATGTGCAAAGCAAGCTCTGACATTCACGAAGCAAAAATCTCTGCACTCAGGAGAAAAAGAGCTTTCTCCTCTGTTGCGCTTGGAAGATGGTACTTTGCTTTTTGACCTAAGGTCAAAACAGGTTGTAAAGACATACGCTGTGCTTAGCCTTGTTTGAGTTCAAGTGTTTCTGGGATTCTCCGTGTTTCCAAGTATGTGATCTGAAGTTAGAAGAACGGTGAAATGTCCTGTTTTGGGGTTTAAAGTAAGGTTTCTCCCTCTGTGTAGCTTTATGCAACTGGGATGATGTGTGTGGTGTGGTGGTTTGGGTTTTTTTCTCATGGATTTTCTCTATAATCTGCTGTTCTGGCCACTGTTAAAACAATATTGGACTGGCTCAGCTGGGAGGTATGACCCGTGCTGACAAATCCACATCTAATGCAAGCAGAGAACAGCAAGGCTATGTTTGATGCCTTTAGCATGGCATCGTGCCAAGTACTCTCCTAGAGGCAAACATTTAAATCACCCTCTAAGCTGGGCTGAAATCTGAAGGCCTGTGTCAGCAATAGTGTTGCAGCTGACCATGGGCTGTGTTTTTAATTATACAAATGAGACCCACGACAGCTTTTCTTTTTTGTGGTGCCATGATTTTGTTGCTGGAAAGATTGCAATGTTGTGGCTCATCTGGCTTTCCCAACCCAGCCTCTGTGTTGGAAGGAGGGCAAACATGTCCTTCAGGAGGAGGAATGTGCTTCCAAGAGCTGTCTTCAGGCATAGTTTGCTCTGCAGCTGGACAAGAGCAGAAAGGGAGAGGAATCAGACCAAAACCAGTCTGCCTAATTGGGACGAGGCAGTAACCACACAGGCCAGGCAGGAGCTCCAGGGAACTGGGCAAAGCAACAGGTTGTTTCTCATCTGGTTCTTGGTAGTTGGACAAGATTACGACTGCTCTGCATCGCCTGCTGTAGAAGGTGGTAGAAGTTGTGGCATTACTCCTCAGCTGCTGCTGCTGGGAATTTGAATTTAGATCTATCAAGGTGGATAAGGGGGAGGTGGGGGAAGAATGGTATGGGGTTGGTTAAGGGATGAGGAAGGAAAGTGTTAAGAAACAGCGAGCTGGTTGCTCTGCTGGGCAGTGTCTTGGAGTTGAAAGCTAAGCTTGTGCTTTTGGTGCTGAGCCAGCAAGACCTGGGAGGTTTAGAGGCAAGACAGGCAGCGTTGAGGGAACGGATGACTTGCTGCTTTGCTGGTAGCATTTAAGGTTATGGAAGTATGTGCAAGAGAAGGGCAACTGGAGGGAAAAAATAGAAAAAGGATGAAAGACGTAGGAAAACCCAATATGGGGATGGCTTTAGGGTCATAAGTTCTTAGTGCTGGCAGACTGTTTTTGTTAAAAACAGTCAAACTGCCAACTCTCATGCCTGTTTTTCAGCCTGTACTTGAAAACTGAGTCACATTTGTCACAGAGCTGGCACTTGTAAGAATAAAATGATGGATATCCCCATATGTTTGGGCAATCCCTGTATTCTAAGGTATTCATAATTTGGTTCTTCAGAACAAGAAGAGTGCTGGTGAGACTGTTCTCTTGACTCTCTTCAGCACTTATTGGCCCAGCAGCATTTTTTGGTCCTGTCCATAAAAAAGCAGTGTAACACTGAAATAATAAGCCTGTGTGTGTCAGAGGTGGGGTGTCAGAGGTGGGGTGTCAGAGGTGGGATGTCAGCTTTTGGCAGAGAACGATTTCAGTCTCAAGCTTGAGAGGACTGAAAAGTAATGCCTTTTCTTGTCACGAAACTGCTGTGCATCTCCTGGGAACAAAAAGGAAAGAAATGAAAGGGCCTCGGGGTGGATATTGTGAGTTGGGTTAATTGTTGCTCCCGTCAGGATGCAGCACGGGAAAGTCTCGTTAGGGGGAGTCGAGTTTCCTTTGTCTGAAACATGGACTTCTCGCTTTCTGGCTTCCAGTCGAGATATTAAATGTGCAGTGCTTTTTTTCTTTTTGGAAAACGAAATTGTGTACCCAGGGGAAAGAGCTGCAGCACATGTCCAGATCTGCTGATTATAAGGCGTTAAAAACCGCCTTTTTCACCTTCCCTGATTGAGAGTTTCAAAGGCTGGGCTGAGCAGCGCTGCTTTTCCCCAGCCTGGCCGCCTCGGGCTGTTGTGTTTTCACTTGTATTGTTCTTTTGGGCCCTGCAAATCCCTGGGGTGGCCAAGGAAGAGCAGCAGCGGGTGCAGAACAATGGAGATTGTGAAACTCCTGCCTGTGGATGTGGAGCCTTCGCTGCTTCCCTTTCGTTAGGCGCTTGCCAACCCGCCTTTCTCCGGGTCCCTGCCTGGCAGGCTGGGTGTTGTCAGCGCCGTGTGTGACTGCTGCTTCTCTTTCTAATTGCTATTCTCAGGTGTTTTAAGGAGCCAGAACCATGACGGACTCCAAATACTTCACGACCAATAAAAAAGGTGAGTGTGAAGCTGGTGTGGTGAGTTGGAGGTGGTGGGGGGCTGTTTTTACACAGCTCTTCTAACTGCATGCAAAAAGAACTTATGCTTCTCTCTTAGCTCTGTCCCTGTTTCTCATCTTAGTCATCCAGGGAGAAACTTCCAAAGTAGGCCACATGGTGACAAAAGACAAACTGATGCTTTTTAAGGTTTTGTGATTTGCAAAATGACCTAAATTGCTGCTTTTTCAAGGATCAGAGAAGAAAATATTGGGATTTGAGCACAGATCTGGTCAGAGACAGAGTTTTAGTTATGGACTAATAAGCTCAAGGCTTAGGATGGTTGTTCCATGGGGCAGCCCAGGGTTAAGTTGGTTGAGAGACATTTAACATGTAAGTTATAAATGTGTATTTCTACATCAAGCTGTTGCAAAGATGATGGGATTTCCTCTTGCCATTTCCTCCAGAGCTGCAGTGCTCCCTTTGACTTTCCCTTGGCTTTACTCTTGGTGTGGTGGTCACCTCACCCTAGGACAAACTGCTGCCATTAAATATGGGAAGACAGGAAAGGAGCTTTGGGGACGTTGTACCCATTCACCTGCTTCAGCAGAGGGTTTGTTCTGCTGAAAGTGCAGTGTTCATCCCAACTCTTGCTCGCTGCAGTTTAAGACTGACGTTGCTCATCTTTCTCCAGTAGATGTAGAAAATGGCTCACGTTAATCTCTCCCTTTCAGAATGGCTGAATGTTTCTGGTGAACACTTGCCAGTGAAAAACATACAGCATTGATCTATTTATGCTTCATTAAGCTTCAGAATAAGCTCATCAATTAAGCCTATGCAGTTCACGGCTTTCTAAGCCGTGATAGCTGCTCTATCTGTAAGTTCAGTCCTAAGGCATCAGGCAGGTTTTTTTCTGGCGTGGCTGTGAGAGGGCAGCCTGTGCTGTGGGAGCTGTGCTGAGGGCCCTGCTGCTGGCTCAGCTCTGCTCCAGGTCACTGTCTTCACGTGAGTACCTTGAGCATCTCTTTCCCAGGCAGGAGGAACGATGAGTGGTCACGTCACTGCATTTGTCAGAACAGCACCTTCTCTTCTCTTTTTTCTGATGTACCTGTTGGTCTCCTTGTGCCAGGCTGTTCTGTAATTAGCACTGCTGGTCTGACAAAGTGGTATTTGTGTGTAGGAATCAAAGGTTAGGGACTGGAATGTATTTTGCCAGGGATATTTTAATATTTATAATGTCTCCTCGGGCTGTGGCTTCCAGTAGGAATACTGCTCATTGTCCTTCCGCGGGAAAGCTGCCTGTCGGTTGGGAGTATCATCCTTCTCACGCCACTTGTTCTGTCTGGGAGAGCCCTGATAAGCTGTCTTTGCGTGCCTTGCTTTATTTTGCAAACTTGTTTTGCTACTTCTGTGATCCAGCCTGAACTGACTTCCCGTGCAGTAGGATCTGGAAGAGTTAGTGTCATGGGAAGGCTGCTTTGGCAACCTCAGAACGCGGGCGAGCTGTGTTACTTTTATTAGTAGTATCTCTTGCCCTCCTAGCTTGGAAGAAATTTATTCCACTGGACTAAATTTGTGCTTTCCTGTTTCTGCCACTGTGTATCACAGCATTTGGGCTATGCTGCAGTCTGCTTGCTTTCTCGTTGTGGCTGCAGGAAGCAGGCAGTGATGAGAAGAAGTTAAGAAGTCTGGGCAAAATTCCTAGCTCAGTTAGGTGATGACTTGTTTTTTTTTCTTGCTGGTGCTAATCTGGTGACTCCAAATATCTTTTCATCCTCGTTGTATAATAGTTGCCTCTGAGAAACAGATGCTACAGGGACGTGATTTAATGTTCTGGAAGTGGAAGAGCAGCGTGCAGCGTGGTTCTTGTTAACTGCTTGTTTGTTAGAAAGGTGTAGCCCATCTCATTCCCTGAGTGTTGCAGCTTTGCTTCTCAGTGAGATGCTTTCTCCATCAGGTCTGGCAGCTTTCACAAGCTGCTCTGCCAGTTCTGTGGGAACAACAGGCCAGGAAAGTTAAAAAGTCACTTCTGAGCTGTCCCTAAAGCCTGACCCTCTGTTTTTTCTCCCGAGAGGCTCAATGTGTTTTGTCTTCTGCCAGGAGAGATTTTCGAACTGAAGGCTGAACTCAATAATGAAAAGAAAGAGAAGAGGAAAGAAGCTGTGAAGAAGGTTATTGCAGCCATGACCGTGGGGAAGGATGTCAGGTAAAAGCAGTTTTTTCTCTCACCTGTAGCAGCTTTGCTTCTCTGGGGACTCAGTTGGGTGTAGTGGCACACAGCTCCGAGTTTGTCATCTCAGCTGGGTCGTGAGGCTGGCCATGTCCTGGCCTGTGCTGTGTTTGAGTTGCAGGTTTCTCCAGCTCCTTCCTGTTACTGAAAGCAAAAGAAAGAACCGTTTTCGGCTCTTTTTTAAAATCCCATCCAGAATTCAACTATTTTATATATCACTAGATAATGCTTTCTCACCGATTTTGCTAGCCTGGCCTTTAATGTAAGAAAGGTAATTCCAAGTGGTTTTTCTTAGCTTGACTTATCATAGCATAAATTTAAGCTACAGTTGAAGATAAGTGGTGGTTTTTAAACTGAACCTTTGCCTCATAGTGACTAAAGGAAACAGGCATCATTTACCTTCTGCAGCACGGTCCCCAATGCTTTTCTCTGTCTTTGAGACAACCAGAAAAACTTGCTTGAGTGAGTGTTTTCTCCCTTCCAGCTTCTGCTGCTGGAGTCTGCCATAAAGTCGCAGTACTCCTGGATTCATGGCAGTGTGGTCTGTTGCCACGGAAATTAATATAAGGTTGCAAATTTAGCATCATGACTTCATTGGAGAATGAAGGAACAGATAAACTGGAGGGAAGGGAAAAAAAATCTTTTTAGCTAACAGCACTTACCCTTCACCTTGAGATTTCTATAGCATCAATACCTGAGGACTGCAGGTATCCTGTGTTCTTTGCAGATTGCCACTTGAGTGGGAATACAGTGTCTAATCTCCTAATCACTCTCGAGTTTACCAGTTGGAACTTTGGCAGTTTTTTTGTAAATGTCCTGCATTACCAAAACATTTTTAAGCAGCTTTTTTTTTTTGGTGTGTGGGCTCATTTCCAGGCCTGACCCGAAGTGCTCTTTGGGTTTTCTCATTTGCTGAACTCCCCAGTGAAAATACTTTTGAGAAATTGCATTAGCTTTTGCCTGTTCCAGAACTGACTGATGTTAAAGCCCTAGAAGAGTTTAAATGATAAAGCTGTTACAAAAGGCATTGCAAACTCTCGTTAGGCAGCAGGTTATCTAGAGTGGGACTCCGGTTTTCCTGGCTCCCTTGGTGCTGTTACTATCCCTTTGCATATCATGTGCTCTCACTGCTTTTTCTCTGTTCGGTGTCTGTCCAGCTCGCTCTTCCCTGACGTTGTGAACTGCATGCAGACTGACAACTTGGAACTGAAGAAGCTGGTCTACCTGTACCTGATGAACTATGCCAAAAGCCAGCCCGATATGGCCATTATGGCTGTCAACAGCTTTGTGAAGGTAATTTACTCCTGCACTATCAGGTTGAGTGCAGTAGCTGTCACCAGGTTTCCTTCGCCTGTTAGCTTTCTGAGCCCTTGTTTATCTCAGCTTTTGTCCTTGAGTCTCTGGGCTGGGAAGCTTGTAGACGAGCAGAAAATAAGGAGTTGGCATCCTGAATTCAACGTTTCTGGGTCCTCTCTCACTTTCTGCTGCTAGTTACTGCTGAGATGACTTAAGCACTCCTGTTAATGGTTATCTAATTCCTCTTTGAATGTTTCAGCTGTGCTCTGTGTGGAAAACCTTTATCTTTGGTGAAACTGAAAGATGGTTCACTGGGAAAAATAACAGCTTGATCACTGTGTTGCCTTTAATTCTGTTGTCAAGTTGCCTCTCCTTATCTAGGAAATGTTATTTCAGTCCCACGTTACATAAGTTACAACCTAGTGCTTAGAAAAAACTTTGAGACTCCTAGAGATTATAAAATCTGAGAGACTTGGGAATCTGGTTGTGTTTTAAGTTTCTATTATAGTGTCTGAGGCTGAAAGAGGTGAGAAGAACTGAGGCTGAGGGCGGGTTTGCTCTACTGACTGCAGAAGATGTCCCTGCCTTCCTCTCTAGAAAGAATATTGTTGTGTTGTGTTTTTAGTGGAATTCTGTTAGAATGGACTAACCAACAAACATGGTATTTTCCAGCTTCATGCTTTTCCGTGCAAGGAAATGTCTGATGTCCCTTTTGGCAAGTTAAAGGAGAAGCGTTAGTAAAGCGAAAGTGTTGACACTAGTCTGCTCTAGCTCAGGACTTCACACACAGTTGACAGTTCAAGGTGTTGAATGTGCTGGTGAGGGATGTCACTTCTCTTGTGTGGGTGAAAAGTGGTGCATTTGGGTGTTTTTTCAGCTGTAGGAAAGTTAAACTGTGAAAGGTAAATGTACCTTACGTGTATCATGGGTCATCCTGCACCCATCCCTTTTTAGGCTGGTTTGGGAGGAGTGTTGCCCAGAGACATAGATGGGTTGGATGCATGGAAAATTATGTAGGCTTAGAGTATAAAGTGTTAGATTCCCTTCTCTTTCATAATTTAGCCTTTGCCTACTGCTTTGTATGTTGCCTAGTAAAGAATTTGTGTCTAGAGCTGATGGTCTGTGAGAAATAGACCCTGATGACTTTAGCGCTGTGTTTAATTGTTGACTTTCCCCATCTCCTTTAAGCCAGTAAGGCTGGAAACTGGTGTTTTATTCTGTCTGAAAGCTGCCTGTGGCAAGGTTTTGGGTGGAGAGAGCTGCATCTCTAGCTTAGCTGTACTTTAGCTTGTTGAAAGAAGCTTTGCCTGGGGAGAACCAAGGCATGGCAATATCACAGTTTTACTATTTTACAAGCTGTCCTAGCCTGAAAACATCTTGAGATGGTGTAGAATGTTTCTGTAAACCAGAGATATCCACCTTTTATCCCTGATGTGAAATGATGCCTTCTTTTCTTTCCCTTTTTTCTTTTTTCCTTTTTAAAGCATGTAATCAGAGAAAGTGCTCTTTGTTTGAAATAAGAACAGCCTGAAGATATCAATGATTAGCGATGCAGGTTGGTTTACTGCATATTCTGTCCCCTTGCAGGACTGTGAAGACCCAAACCCTCTCATCCGTGCTCTGGCCGTGCGTACGATGGGGTGCATCAGGGTGGACAAGATCACAGAGTATTTGTGTGAGCCTCTTCGCAAGTGTCTGAAGGACGAAGACCCTTACGTGCGAAAGACCGCCGCTGTCTGTGTGGCGAAGCTGCATGACATCAACGCCCAGATGGTGGAAGATCAAGGATTTCTGGATTCCCTGCGTGACCTGATCGCAGACTCCAACCCCATGGTAACGTATATGTCCTTCCAGCGTGTTGCCTGAGTTTGTAATCAGAAACGTGAGGGCTTTTTAATCGCAGCTGATGCACCATGAGAAATGTGTTGGTTAGACAACACTTGTTGCTTCAGAAAACAGGAAATGCCTTCTTTGCTTAGATGTGTTTGAGCCTCTGCCTGTTTGGAGTGCTGCAGCAAAAGTTTCACTGCCTGGTCAGATGAATCAGAAAAGCAAATACTCGATGCTGCTGCCTCAGTGACAGCTTGTAACTGTTGCTTTCTGCAGGCTCTGGCTCTTCTTGGAGTAAGAGGTTAGATGAATTCATTCACTAATGCAGATAAATCCACTGGCATGGAATGAATGGAGAAAATCAATGCTTCTCTTTTTAATAAGGGTAAATGAGTCGTCAGAGCAGAGGTGGAGATCAAGACGAGGTATTTCAGAGGAGTAAATTACCTACTAAATCAGCATTTCATAAGGTTGATGAAGGGTCCATTTCCACACCAGGCATTTTCTACTATTATCTTGCAGCTAAAAGATGGTGCATGATGGTTGGAAGTGCCCCGCTGTACAATCCTTCCATTCAATATTTTTTCCTGTCTTCTACCAGAATCCAGTGAGTTTACCCATACCATCCCTCCTAGCAGGGAAGAAAACGTCTGCAGCTCAGTTTAACTCAGGGTTTAAGGCTGTGACTGCTACCTTTTTAGCTTTTCCGGAGCACAAATCTGATTTGACCGCGTTTAAAGACATAATTTCACATTATTAGGGCAGGTCTAACAGCTCTTTCTATGGTGCATGAATCAAGCCCACATAAAGCAAATTGCTGTCCTGTTCCAGCTGTCTTTGGGCAGGTTTGGATAAGCCAAGTGCAGGTGCTGAGGTGCCCTCCCCTTTAGGAGGAGAGCGAAGCCTGCTGATTGCTTCTCTTTCAGCTTTCTAGAGACAGTAAAAGTAAACATGTCTGACTTTCACAGAACGTGCAGGCACCCAGTGCCTCCCATATCTGGCTCTTCTACAGGCTGTTCTTTGTGTGTGCCTCCCTGATTAGTTTTATTTTATGCCAGGTTTTTGCATGAATATGATGACTACTTGAAGATGCTCTTGCTGTCTGGGCAATTTTGAGGCATGTAGGGGAACAGCTGCTTTTTTTTTTTTTTTTAGTTTAATACTGAGGTTGCACCTTCCAGCCCCTGAAAGTACTTGAGCAGGCTGCTTTAGCTCCACTCAAGTGGTGGCCCCTGTCATTCTCTAGCTGCCAGGCAGCGATGGAGTGTACTGTAGAAAAGGGGTATAACCTCCTCTGCTCCTAGTCTTGCTTCCAACTCTTTAGTTTTCCTCTGCTGCTTACAGCCCTGTGAATGTGAGTTGAGGAGTTCAAGCTGAGAAGATGTGGTGCTTCAGGAGAAATTAATAAGGTTTTGCTTGCCCTTTCTGCTCATTGATCTCTATGGAATGAACTGTTTAGGTAAATGAACCATTGGCTGTTATGAGAGCACCGTTCAAAAGCACATTAATACTGACTTAAATGAATGGAGAGGAGAAACAGCAAAGGGCAGCGTATGCTCCATGTGCTAAATAAGCCACCAAAAGTAGCACAGGGATTCCTAATAAAACATTGGTGCAACTAATGAGCTCCTTGGTGATAATGAGGATGGGCTGGGACAGCGAAACCTTTGCAGCTGCTGGTGGCTCTGCAGCTCCTGAATCCACTCAGGGTCACAGAACCTGCCTGGTGTCGCTCTTCTGGAGCTGAGGGTTCCCCGCGGGAGAATGCGATGTGGAGGAGAGTGAGCAGTGAAGAGGAGAGGCCTGTGGTGTGTTTTCAGATCTGCAGCTTTGAGAGGATCACGTGGCTGGTGTTCAGTGCCCTGTTGGCCAGGTTTTATCTGTAGACAGGGCATTGTATTCTTGACTTTGAAGGGTGCATGGGGAGAAATTGTATCAGGTTTGGGGCTTTTATAGCTGCTGACTTAATACAATATTTGATCCAGTTACAGTTTTTAGTAGATACAGACGTTACTTCTAGGTAGGTTTATTGCTTTGGTCCTCTTCACAATTCATGCTTTGTGGAACAGTTGTTCCCTCAAAAGCACAGGATCTGTCCATCCCTAATTAAGGTTCATCTTCCCACTCAAACCCTCCAGCTTGTTGCTGCTTTCTCTGTGTGAAATTCCAGTGGGGTTTCCTGATGACCAGGAAATTTGTGTTTGCCAAATAAGTTAGTTTTTTGTGCAAGCTGATATTTATTAATGTGTTTCTCCCTGATCAGGTGGAATGCAGCCCTGCCTGGAAGCTCTTTTTAAGTAAAAGCTACGTATCGGTGTCTGGTATCAAAAGAAAGATTTCTGAAAGGAGTGGTACAGATGGATGTATCCTTATGGCCCATTCCTCCGTAAATGGTGCATCTCAATCACTGCAGCCTGTTATCTAAACTCATTCATATTTATGTTGTTATAAATGTTTCTCCTCTTCTGATGATTTGTGGAAACAGGCAACATTAGACACTTAATGAAGCAGAATTTTTTAGATGGGAAATCCACACTTGCTCTCTCTTCAGAGAAATGAGGATTTTGAGCAGGAGCTACAAAAATTCCCCTTGCAAAATAGTCTTTAAGAAGGGTTTGTTATGGTTTTGGAATTGGCTGCCTCTGGCACATGAGCAAGTCCTAACCATTCTAGCTGGATAGAGTAACAACTCCATCTGGGGCTCGCTAATTGCCTTGTAATTGCATGGAGATCAGGGTGCATGTTCCAGCTCAAATCACCCTCCTCATAAAGATGTCTATGTTGGAGGTGACCTTGTCAGGAACGTTTTGGGGTGGGTTTTTTTCATATTTTTGGACTAACAGTTTATTATCAGAGAGTCATATGAACAGAGATGTGTTGAGGGCGTTGCTTTGAAGTCCTGTTGAGGTGCTGTAGGTGCAGAGTCAAGGTGTTTTTCCCCTTTATCTGGGATTTTTGTTGTCAGGATCTTGCCTTTTTTCAAATCCAGTAATAGAATGATCTTTGAAGAGGTGCAGGATTGCACCCTTCCAGGCGAGCCGGCTGCAGTGGTGATGAAAGAAATGACACCCGAGTCTGGTAGCTCCCGTTCTCTGAAAAATCTCTGCTGTCTTTGCAGTTTCTCCTGGATGAATTAATTAAAACTTCTAATTGCATATGTATTGATATGGACACACATATATATATATATATTTAGCAAGTTGCCAGATGGATTGGTGGCTTACTGCATTTCAGCTGAGTTATCTGAGATGTCTTGCCTTGTGCAGGCAATGGGCCAGTAACACATACCAGGGCATGGTTGGGTGGTTCCACTGCAGAAGTTTGATTGTGGATGAAGTCTTTAATCTCACTTTACAGGTGGACCTAAAGTGCTTGTGGCTGCCCTTTGTCACTTGGGAACCTGCCAAAGAGTTTCCCTCCATAGAGAGAACCTTCATTTCTTCCCAGAGCTGTCTTAAGGCAATCAATTCAATCAATTCTCCCTTTTTTTTTTTTTTGTTCCTCTTGCATTTCCTTCTGTAAAGCTCAGCAGAACTGGGTCTAGATGGAATATAAACCTCGGGCCTGGCTGCTTTGCGCTGTCAGTGTGCTGCTGGGCTTATTCAATCCTGAGAGCCTTTCTTGCTGGCAACTTTGGTATAGTGCAACTCAGTGCATTCTCCCATAATCCTTGTTTCCCAACAAAATACAGCTTTAGTCTGACATCCCAGGATTTTTCTGTGCTCCTGGCCATATGCAGGACGGTGGATTACTTCAGCATGCTCTTCCCACCCAGCAGCAGCAGTAGATAATGAGGTAGGCTGGTAGGCTTGTTGGACAATTGCTGAGGCTTTTCTGGAGTCTTGGACAAAGTATTTTTGTTTTTTTTTTAATTTTTTCCTGATACTGTGATCTGAATCGGACCTAAGGACTGATTGATTGCTCATTGTTAAAACATTGCCGAGTGCTGAGCCCTGGTGATGCAGAGTAAGACCAGGAGATGGCACCAGTTTAAAGCAGAACCGGAGCTGTTGATGGTTAGAGACCTTGTTTTGTAACTAGTTCCCTCCTGGCATTTATCACTGCACTTGGTTTTCTTCAGGAATGTAAACATTAAAAGAAAAACATAAGATGAAATCCGTCTTAAGCCTTACTGGTCTTTCAGTATCTGAGCAGAACAACCTCTCTTGCTTCAAATATTTTGGTCCCTGACCTTCTTGGGTAACTTTTAACCTGTGGAACAGTTTTCTTCTCAGTCTACCTGTTATCCACATGGCTTAAGTTAGGATGATGCCACCTTCTCCCAGTTCTTTTTGAGGTGCTGTTGGGTGTTAAATTCCTTCTTGTAGCATTTCTTTTCCCTCGTGTTCTTCTTGGTCACTGATGTGCTGGATCAAAGCTTTCCCAGGTGTGGCTGTGTTTTCTGGGGCTGCACAGACGTAGCACTTAGGTGCTATCCAATAATACGTTATGTTTTACACCATCTAGATATTGTGAATCAATACAGACTAAACTGAGATCATATCAGAAGCTGGTTAGTAAATATACCAAGTGTGTGGAATATAATTAAACTATCTTGTGGGGGTTTTTTGCCTCTAGCATTCAATAGCCTGCACTTAGAAGGGAATCCATTGAGATCTGACAACTAGAGGTAACAAGGTCCATTTTGATCTAACCTGAATTCCCTTTGGCAGTATTGAGTTTCTATAGGCCACAGCCTGGGCTAAAAACCTCTGGATAGAGAGCACAGTGCTCTCTTGTCTTATAGGTTCCTTCTTTGCCAGACACAACTTTAGGGTGTACATTTGAGCTTCCTGGATGATGTCATGTAGGAAAAAGGTCCTTGTTTTGGTTTGGTTGTTTTTTCCTACTGCTTGGCAAGCAGTATGTCTTTGAGACAGCGCCCTGAGTCTGTTTAGAAACAGAAGCAGCTTTTGTCTCCTGGGCCATCCTTTGCTGCATACTTCACAGGAATTTTATTCCCCTCTGCTTTGTATAATAAAGCTGAGAAATGAACCCTTTGCAGAGAAACTGTTAATGGTCCTGTGAGTCCCCAAAGGACTTTGTAGGAGGCAGTCTTGGTTGTGGGACTTCTCTTGTACGACAAGGAGTGGAACACCACCTTTTTTGTGGGCACAGGAGAGCACTTGTTCCTCATGGCAGAACTTCTCACAGTTCTGGTTTTTCCCCTCTGCAGCTGATGCTTTATCAAGTACCAAGGAGTGAACCATCGCTCTTGGATGGGTTCATGATTTCTGCTCATGAAGGTTGGTAAGGACGTAAATATTCTTAATATGGAGCTGAATATTGCTGGGAGCTTTGGGCTGTGGCTCTGCAGCATGTCAGCCTGGAGCTGCCTCCAAGATACCCCAGCTTCTTCACCAGCTGCAAAATACTCTTTTAAACTGAGGTGTTGCAGAATGAAGTCCCCCCAACCATGTCTGTGTTGGTCCTATGTGTGGTTTGGGGAGATAGTATTTCCTTCTGGGAGACACCTGATGGTGTTTGTAGGCATCAGTGGGTGGAATTTTGGATATACTACAGTGAATGGGAGCGTTGCACTGATAAAGAATGGGGGCTTCACGATGGGGCTTCTTATAGGGCGTTCCTGCTGTTTCTGTGAGGCTGCCCAGGAGGGAGAGCAACACTTTCTGCAAAGTAAGGAGCCAGCCAGCAGCAGCAGCAAGCTGGAAATTAAATAAATAGAAGCTGTGGAGGAGTCTGTGTAAAACAGTGGCTGTGCTAATGTTAATGTATGTGGTGGGATGCTTAAAAGTGGCAACGTGGGAGATTGCCAGGGGAGTTCAGAAGCCACTGCGGGTCTGTGCTGCAGCGCTCAGACTGCAAAGGTTTAGACTGGGGGGAGAAGAGATTGTTGCCGTGATGGACGGCACTGCTTCTGGTTCACCATCCTCACCCAACGTGCTCTGCCCATGGAAACCCATCCTTGGGCTTTGGGCTGAGCCCCTGCAACTGCTGCTGCAGAGGAAGGATGGGGTCTGACTTAGCAGTAGATAATTTTGTCCAGGTTCTCATGCTATAATAGGTCTGAGGGAATCTCAAGCCTGTAAGCAGGAACTTATTTCTGGGTTTTGTGGTTTTTTTCTTGTTTGGTAGGCTGTGGACGAGAGAGGCTGGTCTTGAGCACTTCCCATAGAAGCTGTGCTTTCCCCTGCCTTTTAACTACCAGCACCCTGGCAGGGACATGCAATGAGTTTGGATGGCAATGCATGGGTTTCTATAACTCCACAGAGTCTGTGCTCCCAGACCCCTCATTTATAAGGCTTAATTGACAAATTCACCCATCAGAGACCTGTCTCCTTCCAATTACTGCTACCAGCATGTGTCTAATCTCCAAAGCATTGGTCTTGCTGAATAGATCATTGCAGGATCTCTAATATCAATCAGGGTGCTGGGGAATTTTGTTGATGTGTGACTAGATGTTTCATTTTCAATTGAAGCAGGCACTTCTAGCTATTGACAGGCACAATTTGTCACCAAACACTGTGGCTGTGATGTTTTGTAACTCTGCACCCCGCTTTCTAGGGCTGCATAAAGTTTTTGTTCATCCTTAGCTGCTGCCTTTCTTCTAAATAGGAATTTGGATCCGATACAGCTGATTGCCACTGGATGGTGCCAGTGAGAACCTCTGCAAGGAAAATTGCAAAGGGCCTTAAAAAAAAAGCCCCCCAAACGTGAAAGAAACCTTCCTGGTGTGTGTTAGGTGTCTGATCCAGGCTGGGATCAGACCACAGTGGTTTGTGGAAGAAGCAGAGAGGGTGTCAGGCCTTTGGTTTTCTGCACTGGGAGGCTCAGCTGTGCCAAGGACAAATCCTTTGTGCTGGAGCCATCCCTGAGCAGCTTCTTGCCCACCTACCAGAAGAGGTTCACCCGTTGCGGGAAGGATGTGGTTTCCTGTCTGAACACCTAACACATTCTGGTTTTGCAAGGATGTGAGATAGGAGCAATGTTTTAATCTGCCACAAAATGGCATGTTTTTTTTGCAGTGCATAGTAGCTGTAAGGAATTGCCCAGTTAGGGCAAGCATGCCGTGGGAAGCCTAACACTTTGACTTCCCTTTCATTGCCACCTTCTTTTGCAAGAAGAATTCATCCTGCTTGCAAAAAGCAAGCAGGAGGTCTTCCCCACTCAGACAGTTTTTGGGATGTGGTGAGGAGCTGATCACGTATCCAGCAGTGCGGTTCCAGACCTCTAGGTGCTAAAGTACAACCTGCTGTAATGGAATTAGCAGAAGATGGATGACTTACCCAGAGCCCTGGAAATCTGTCACAATTAAGGCTGAGCAGGTGAGCTGTTACTTTCCAGGACTATCCATGGACTGGAGATGTGTTAGTCTCACAGAGTTTTCATTTCAAGCAATACATTATGTGCATTAATGGTGTGAGAGATTCATATAGGCTCACTAACTTGCCTGCTTGGGCCACTTTAATGGTCCATAGACCATTTCTAGAGAAGCAAAGTGAAGGGGAGCTTGTAGATGTAAGATATAATTAACGTGAACTGAAGTAGGGCTGTGTACTCTGTGGAGAGAGCTGGTCTGTGTTAGTGAATTGTTAGGGACCTTTCAGATATATGGCATCACCCGTGGCCACGAAAACGAGTGCCCCTGTGAAATATGTGTCCGTGCGGGTGCCCCTAATGTCCCATCTGGGTGTCTGTGCTTAATGAACCTATCACGCCAGCTCAGCGTGCTCTTCAGAAATGTCAGCACCTCTCCATTCTCGAAAACATCACATGGTGCCTGGCTCTCTTGAGGGTAGGAGCCTTCAGCTACGTGGGGAAGGCTGCCTTTCCTCTGCATCTCTTCAGAGCCTCTGAATTTTTCCTCCTTTTCATTTTTCTCCTCGTTTTAATGGGATGGAGAGCCAGAGGTTCCTGTTTTAAGCAGCACAATGTTGTATTTCATTAACTCCATTACACACTTGGTTTAATTTCCAATTAGCCTGGGATGCTAGCAAAATAATCAGATTGCTCTGAGTGTTTGGCATTCTAGATCCGCCTTGCTTCCCTCCTGTCCCCCATCCCCCCCCACCCCATGCAAAGCTTTTCCATGTGGGTTGATAGGCAGACACTCGGGTTTTCACCCACCCCCTTTCCTCCTTGTTAATGTATTTTATACCATTTGCTCTGAGCTAAAGGTTTGAGCTGCCAGAAGGAATAACTGGCAAATCAGTGTTCCTACCTCTGCAGCTCTCCGTGAGGTCGGATCTGGTCTCTCTGGCTACAGAGGGGGTTTGTCTGTAGGTGGATTTAAAAATGTTGGGTTCTTGTTAAATCTGTAAAGTAATTTTAAGTGCTGGAATTATATATATATATTTTTTTTAATAACAGCCTGTGAGATTTAGTTATCCTCATCCCAATGACACTTCTCCAACTGTCTAAATTTGTTGGGAAACTCCAGCCAAAAAGCAGGTTTATTGTCACTCGGCTCCACTGTGCTCTAACAGGCTGTTGCTGTGTCTTCCTTTGAATATTGTTGACGTGTGCCCAGGGTGAACTGATTTAAATCAGCAAACCAGGGGCTTGTTATTACTAAATTTTCAATGCACTCTGCATTTTTACTTTCTAGGTGTTTTCTTTTTAGGCTGCTTCTCATTGCTTGGTAGCTATTAGCTTAAAGATGTTAGCTTCTTGATTGCAAGCCAGGTGGGGTGTTTTGCCATGGAGTTAAGTAACACTTTTAAGGTTTTAGATGCTTTTCCTGCTCATTCATTCTTTGGACTTAGATATCTTTGGTTAGTGTGTTGATCTCAGTTTCTTTAATTACGTTTTTGAGAAGTAAAGACTATGATGATAGTTTCTTCTACTTTTAGTCTCCTTCTAACCTGTGAAGTAAGTTACTCAACTCCTGGTTAGTTTCTCATCAAAATGAACTTGTTGCATCTTTTGAAAAGCAGAGAATACTTTGTTTGCTAAAGAAGCTTATGAGTGAAGGAATTGCATTGGCTATGAAACTTCTCCAGTTCCATGGAGGACTTTGTCCTATACCACTTGTAAAGCTGTTGCTTTACTTTTGATATGTCCCGCAACAAGTCCATCATCATCACTTGCATAGGTAAAAAAACCAGCCTGTTTTTTTATCACTTTTTACCTTGTACTTGCTCTTCGGTGTAGCTGGACTTCACTATCTTCTGTTGCTCTGCTAAGGAAGGAGTATCAACTGAGTTGAAGACCTAAACTTCATTCAGCTTTGATGTTGTAGACTTGCTTTGACCAAACAATCTCTAAACGTTTTGAATGACTCTCATGTGACTCCCTGTGTATATACTAGGTCACCAGGTGATGAATTGGCATTGGCTGGTTCTTAATGGACATTTTTCCCATACCTGAGTGATAACCATTAGCTTCAACCTTTGTTCACGTGTTGCCTGAGCCATCCCTTAGTGAAAGCTGTCAGCAAAGCAGGAGTTGTCGTGTACTGGACTGAAACCATGCGGTGCCGGCTTGTGTTGCTCTATTTTCCTGCCTGGTAATGAAGCCAGTGGCAGTGCCAATGAAGAGAGGTGAGCGTGCATACTTGAACCAGTGTTTATGTTGGACTGGTTCCTGAAATCTGTTTTCATTTCAACTGTGCTGTGGCTGTGTAAAAAGCCTTGAAGATGCTAATTATTTTTGTTGGCATACCATAACATATCAATATGTTCAGTGTGAATAGCCAGCAAGGACTTTTTTTTTTTTTTTTTTTTTTTTTTTTTAATAAATGTTGCTTAAAGTTTGAATATACTCCCCATCCCTTCCCACATCCCTTTTTGCTTCGTTTATCTTCTAGTCACCAAGCTGACCCCAGCACCGTCCTGCTAAGGTTGGAGGGTGAGGGCCAGCTGTAACTGTGGACCATGAGATTGTACATCTTCATGTCCCATGAGAGGGAATGGCTTCAAGCTGCAGCAGGGTAGGGTTAGGCTGGACATTAGGAAAAAATTCTTCCCAGCAAAAGTGGTCAGAGCCTGGAATGGGCCTCCCGAGGAGGGGGTGGAGTCCCCATCCCTGACTGCGTTTCAGAGTAGATTGGATGTGGTGTTGGGGAATCTGGTGTAGACTTTGTAGAGTGGGGCTGATGGTTGGACTCGGTGATCCCAAGGGTCTCTTCCGACCAAAATGATTCTATGATGCTCTGTCCTGGCCCATCTGGCAGAACTGAGCTGCCACCAAATGTTTCACAGTCCTTTCCAGTCCTTTTTTTGTAATGCCCAAGGAGACCACAGCCCATAGTCCTTGGTGCATCTTGCCAGGAAGGAAATCTGGCATCTCTTGGATTGCCATGGAGTGTCCTGTCCTCAGCTTTGATTGGGACACTTGCATTTATGCTGCTGTACTCCTTCCTGAGAAGAGCACACAAAGATCCTAAAAGCCAGACCTCATTCACAATTGGATCTCTGGGTAGGAGCTACTGTGTACCAGGCAGCCCAAGGAAGCAGCGTTTCTGTGCGTCCTTTGCCTGTGGCAAACTCAGAAGTGATAGAGTTCAGTTCTCTGCAAGGAAAGAAGCTCGTGCAGCTGCTTTGACCTGTGCTTGCCGCAGGGTTTCGATATCCGTGTGGCCCAATTACTGCAACAACGGTGGCGCCTGGCAGTGGGAGAGCCATCCCCAGAGCTCAGCCCTGTCCCTCAGCACAGCTGACTGCAACCTTTCTGCCATGCTTGGTCACTTTTCTTTTCTTTTTCTTTTTCAAATAGCTTCAGATTTCTTTCCCAGTGCCCTTATTTCGTTTTAGAAGGGCTTTTTCATCGTGATTTTGAACTTCTTGGTTGCACTTATGATTTGTCGTCACTTGTGAACTTCCAAAACGTAATGAAATTAAAAGGGTATTTTACTTCAGTTTTAGGCTGTGTCACATTAACCATTCAGGAATTAGGCAAATTAAATAATGGGAAGAATCAGCAGCATATCTTAATAAGACACTAATTAAAACAGTACAAGACGACAGCAGTTCTGATTGCTAATAATTTCGGTGACAGAAGGCTCATTCAAGTAATAAAATTCATAAAATCTTGGATCAAAATTCTGCCTCTGACCTCTAGGTGTGAAATGCAAAACAATCCACGTTGCTTGGGCGATGACTCTGGAATATTACTGGTTTAATGACAAGCAGTGATGGGAACAATGCGGAGAATTTTCTGGTCATGCTGTTCCTGTTTTCGGTGTGCAGCATCAAAAGCATCTTTAGTCATTCAGAGAATCAGATTATTTTGGACAAGATGTTTCTTTGCCTTAATCCCACAGAAAATAATGCTGTAAGTCTTCATTTTAGGAAGTATGAATTGTGAGTTGGGCTGGACATTTGATATATGTTGTAAAATATCCTGAAAATGCCTTTTTATAGGGCATATCAGTTTTGTGTGTCAAACACAGGCTTAAATCCCTTTCTAGTTTCTTAGAAAAATACGATGGTTGTCTCTCCTGCAAATTTTCGGGTTTTGTCTATATATTCTGCAGCTTTTCTATTTTTAAAATCTTCACATGTTAGAATAATGGTTGAACTCGTGTGTGGAACTAAGAATTAGACATTTATGTTGCACTCCTCTTGTAAGGCTGGACCCTGGACCTCATCTCTGCTTCCTTTCATCTGTGCTTAGAAAAGAGGACTGTGTGAAGTCTTAAACGTAGCAAGAATAGTTTCAGTGATGGGTTGTGCTTGCTTGCTTTAAGGGGACTCTGTAAAGCAAATAAATGGATGCTTCAGATTCCAAATTCAATTTGGAATTGATATATTTGTTATTACATATTTAGAGGAGCAGCCCATTTTAGGGAAACTGTGTGTTTGCTTTCAGACTGGGTGACCTGACAGCCTTGTGCAGAGCTGAAGGCTGCCTGGCACCTGATACCTCCTCTTCCTGAGGAGATGGTTCTTCTTGTTTCTCAGGCTGCATTTAGTAGTGAGCCATGGGACTGCCCAGGGGAAATTAGGCAAGAGGCATCCATTCCTGTACGAATGGGGCAATTAGAAGTTTTGAACTTTTGATTATATCAGTTTAGCATGTCCTAGAAGTCAGGGGTGATGATGCCTACTTGAAGCAAGGCAGGGTGGAAGTGTGGAGCCTGGAGGAAGGTAAAATGTTTTTGTTCCATGTGGACACTCTCCGATGCCATCTCAGGCTCCCTCCAGAGTAAAATCTCTTGTGAGATCCTGCTCCCAGGTCCCTATTTTGTCCAGAGGTGACTTTAACTTTTGTTTATCTTCAATGAAAATACTTTCCAGTTGTGATTTCTCTAGTAAAATCCTCTTTGCACCTGTGCTGGCTTTTCATGTTTCCTGTGTGTGTCAGCAGCCTTCTCCTGTTGTGCTGCTGCTATTTGACTTCCTCCCCAAGAGGCCCTTCAAATTCTAGCAAAGAGCAAGGTTACAGTTGAGCTTTGGGCTCTCTGGGTTGGTTGTGAGGTTGTACTGGGTCCCTGAAGGCTCAGATGACTGACATGGTGGCTGTTGCTGAGGAGCTGGTAGCACACACCATGATCTTAGTGTTTGTTTCCCGTGTGTAACCCATGCTAAGCCCAAATGAATCCCTGCCAAGCTGCTGGTGGCACGTTAGCAAAGGTGCATCTCCTTGTCTCTTCTCCCAGGTGGTGGCGAACGCTGTGGCTGCCTTGTCGGAAATCAGTGAATCTCATCCCAACAGCAACCTCTTGGATCTGAACCCTCAGAACATTAACAAGCTACTGACTGCTTTAAACGAGTGCACAGAGTGGGGCCAGATCTTCATCCTGGATTGTCTGTCCAACTACAACCCCAAGGATGACCGTGAAGCTCAGAGGTACGCTTGTTCCTGCTCTTTGCATGGGCCACGAAAGGTTGGTTGGGAGCACAGCACTCGCTGGCTCTGGCAGCGTTGCAAACCTGAAAAGGGCTTGTAATATCAGGGGTCTGTTCAGGGCTGTAACAGCACAAATAAGATACAAAAAAAAAAAAAGAGAGGTTTGAAGTAGAGGCAGTTTGGAATGATGCTGGAAACCTGCCCCTGCCTTTTGCAGAACCATTTTCTCTCTCTACTGTCAGCTTCTTTTTCTTTTTTCTTTTTTTAACCTTTTTCCATTTAAAAGGCTATTTCTTATGGGCACGGGCTCTGCTGAGAAGGGATAACCCCAGACCAAACCTGTAACAATGGTTGACCCATCTGGAAGCTGTTTGGAGGATTTTCTGTTTTAAAGCAGAGCTATCAAATCTGATTTTGCTACTTTGAGAGACAAGAAGCCTCTTGAAGGTTATAGGTTTGTGGGCTTCCAAAGTCCTGCAGGTCTGAGACTGCTGTATTTTTTCCAACTAAAAACTAATCTGGGATATGACAGAACTGAAAATAAAGCTAAGAAATTATTTTTTCTTATCACTCCAAATTCACCCTTGTGATTTTACCTTTAGCTGCAATGACTAAACCTAAATACAAAGACCTCAGGGTTTAGGTAGTGGGGTGTTAATTCATGCACTTCAAGCCTCCTCCTCCTCTGTGTCTGGAATCACAAAACAGCAGATTCTGTACCCAAGAGAACAAGGAACCGGCAAGGAAAATTACTTTGAATGGGGATTCTCAATTCCCTGCTTGATGTATTTCACGTAGGTGATGTNTGCAAAATCCTGGCAGGCCTTTTTGAATTTGGTGGGTTTCTTCATTGACTGTTTTCTGAGGCACAACAGATAATCTACCTCTTGAAAAAAGCCTGCCAGTTGTCTGGCTGTTTTTTTATTACTTTTTTTCCCCACCTGCTTCCCCCTTGTGCTCTGTTTCTCTGCCAGAAACAGCTATTAATGACTGCTAAAACCTGCAGAGTTCTCCAGGGTGTCAGGCCAGTATTAACCCAGCTTTGCCAGAAAGGGATCGCTAGTTTGAATAGCTGTGAACGTGTCCCAGTTCCTTGTCCGTAATTCCTCTGAAGAGCAGTGTGTAAAACTGCATGGGCAGGAACTACTGTTACTCCTTTGTGTGGAGTTTGACTGTTGGAGCCTGCCTTATTCCAGGTAGGAAAATGACAGCACTTGATTTTACACAGTGCCCTTTACAGCAACGCAGGTGTCATTGTCCCTGTGCGTGGAGAAGCTGAGGCAGGGAGAGATGAAGCAGCTTTGACACGCCAGGGGACTTTGGACAGGAGCACCTGGGGGCTGCCCCCAGCTCTGACTTAAGCTCCTCTGCTCTTCACATAGCAATGCTGCTTCCCTTCTAGGGTGGCTGAAAGCAAACCATTGAGGGAAGGAAACTTGAGGAGGCACAGATGGGAATAAGATTGTTCTGGGTTAGCAATATGCGGGAGGGGGTGGGAAGAAACTTGACAAATGCTGTAAAAAAAGACCATATGAACCCAAACTTCCTTTCTGCTTGGGATGGGTTGTTTAGGATGCTGCTGATTATAGGATCCACTCAGGCAAGTGGTGAAGCTGAGATTTGGGAGGGTATTTAGGTCACTCATTCCCTGTATCTCCAGAATAACATAAACCTCTTTTTGCAGAAGCAAAAGGTTGAAATAGCAGCAACCCCCCCAAGCAAGCCAGGAGCAAAAATAACCTTCAAATGATTCTATGGGGGCTGAAGTTTTTCTCTCATAGCGGTTTTGTTAAAGTTGTGTTTGTAAGTGACAGACAAGATCAGAGAAATAGAGAATGGCACCAGGCAAAGGCAGGAAGCACTCAACTGAACGTGCATTGGGACTGTAATGGTGAGAGCTGGAAGAGTTTCTGAGTTAACTGGGGCAGAAGAGGAACTGGGAGCTGTGAGAGAAGTTCTTGTTTGCCTCCTGCTGTGTTCACAAAAGCAGGACTTTGTGAACAAAACCAAACCACAGCAGAGCCTGAGAAGCTGTCTTCAGCCATGTACGGTCTCCTAAATTCAGGTCTGAAATAACTGGCACTCTAAAATACATGTGAACCCTTTCTTCCTCCCTTGTCTCCAGTATTTGTGAACGGGTGACCCCTCGGCTGTCTCACGCCAACTCGGCAGTGGTGCTGTCGGCCGTCAAGGTCTTGATGAAGTTCCTGGAACTTCTTCCCAAGGACTCGGACTATTACAACATGCTGCTGAAGAAACTTGCCCCTCCGCTGGTGACCCTGCTGTCTGGAGAGCCTGAAGTTCAGTATGTTGCCCTGAGGAACATCAACTTGATTGTGCAGAAAAGGTAAAGCCTCATGGAGATGTTGTTGCTGGGCTGTTGAAGGGCATCTTGATATCTCAGGCCTTCAGATACTTCCACGTGCAGACTACTTCATTTAATCCAGGGTCAGATCCCTCAAGGGGTGGATTGAGCAGTCCAATGACTGGTAGCCTGAATTAATTTTCTCTGTGGCATACTTGTGATACCAGTATTGTACAATATTTCTTTACCTGCCTCTATCTTCACCACCTTCTTCAGAGCATTAAGATATTCCACTGTAAATCAGATTGCAATTCGGAAGGAGGGTGAAACTCTACAGTTTGTAGTGACCTGTAGAAACTCAGTGTGCCTGTGCTTTCCTCTTCAGCATAGGAGAACCAGGCTGGTGCCATATTGATGTACAGTGGGTTGGGGTTTTTTCACCAGTTTACTCACACGTGCATGTTTAAATACTTGCTGGAAAGGTGGGGTAGGTTGGATAGCACTTTGGGATTTATTCAGGGCAGAGTTACTGTGCACTGGCATCCTCCAAGTGAAAGCAGAAAATGAGTTTGTAGGTGGGTTTGGCAGTTAGATAAGGCCGTTAGTCTTTCACTAAAAACACTGTCATCCTCCGCTGACTGCGGTGCTTGGCTCAGCAGGTCACACGGAGGAAGTAGTGATGTAGGTATAGTTAAAGAGATTTCAATTCTGCATTTTTTATCTAAACAATTTTTATTTTTTTTCTCCAGCCTTCTAACTTTCTTCTAATTGTTGTCCTCCTGTGTTTGTTTGCGTGTCGTGGACACAAAGTGACACCGTTCTGTTTCCCCGTGAATGTCTGGGTAGATTCTAAGCAAAAGAGATCCTGGGTTAGGACAGAGCCCATGGTTTTTATCTGTCTTGAACGAAATGACGTTATGTTCCCTCCAGGCCTGAAATCCTGAAGCAGGAAATCAAGGTGTTCTTTGTGAAGTACAATGACCCCATCTATGTCAAACTGGAGAAACTGGACATCATGATCCGTCTGGCTTCTCAAGCGAACATCGCCCAGGTCAGCCTAGGAACTTCTGATGTTCTGCCTGTGCTCTGGGGAGGGAAAACCCTCTTGTCCTTTTATGAGGATGTGCACAACTACTGCTAGCATTCTCCTGGCTTTTAGGCATCACTGTCCCTGGTAGAGTGCTTGTTGCAGCTATTTATTGGGAGACACTGGAGTTTCCTCCGTAATTTCAATGGTAATAGCCCGGTATGCCTTGCATCGTGACTGTTAGGTAGGTCTTGTTTTACAGATGACAATTCCAGGAGGAGAGCTGGTGTCTCCTGTCAAATGAGTCACTTCTGGTGCTGAGGTTGGAATGAGAGGCTTGTTTTGAGTGAGAGGTGTGCTGGTAATGGAGGCATTCAGAAAGGCCAAAGATTACTGAAGTGTGAATTTCAAGTGTATTAGTTAAATTGTTAGAGCCTTGCACAGGCACTCTGCAGAGCTAAAATAACCTTTACTTTGCTTAACTCGCTCCCACAGTGGAAATTGCACAGTGCTAAAGCTAAACCGAACTGAGACTGCTTTACAGTGTAGATTCTCTGTGGATTTGATAGACTTTTAATCCAAATTCCTTTGTTAAAAGGAAGTGTTCTCAAGTGCCACCCTGGCCACAAGACCTCACACTAATGCAGAGTGATTAATGCCTCTGGTTAATGCTATTATTGTCCTACCCTAATTGTCACAAATCAATTTTATTTAATGTGACATTTTTGAAGCAACTCTCTTCAGCTCTCTCCTCTGAGGTTTTTATGGAACAGAGCAAGATAATTCATGCCCCTTTCACAGTAGAAACATGGAAAACATTTTAAAAATCTGTTTCCACGAGGATGCATTCAGAATGTTGTGTTTACTCTCGGAGGCTCCATCCCAATTTTAATGCGTAATGTTTAGATGGTGCGGGTTGTTTGGATGACAGGCACCAGTGTCTGGAGGGCAAAGTCTGGGACTGGGATCTGCAGACTAATAAAATGAATTAATCTTTTTCCTGTTTCTAAAGAGGCATTCCTAAAAACAACCCAAGCTTCATCTAGAATACATCCTGGAAGGAGACCCGAGGAGACCAAGCGTCTACCCACATCCTCCCTGAGTGGCTTGTTGAGATGCTACATCTTGGAGCCCGTTCTAGACCAAGGCAAAAGACTACTTGAGTCCGAGGTGCTTGGACTCAGGCAATGTTTGAAAAGCATAAGCTACTAAACCAGGGTGCTCCAAGTACTGTGCAGCATAGATTATCCAAGGAAATAATAAAACTTCAAAGCACAGATGTCCTGTCTACCCCTTGCAGATTTATTTGTCTGCAGTCTGGCCCTTCAAGGCCTCTTTATCTTGTCATTGTTCTCAGCAATTGGCATTGAGTAGAGATTTCTCAGACAACTGTCTGGCTTTATGCTGCTCATCTCCCTCACACTCTATTTGTGACATCATGATGAAATCCCTGATGTCATGTTTGACACGAGAAACTAAAACAAATGAGGTTTTGAGGGAATATAAATTGCATAAGGTCTTTTTCTATAAATATCTTTTTTTTCTAAGCTAAGTGATTTGTTTAAGACAAAGTAGCTTTTTAGGTAGTGGTCTGTAACATCCCATCAGGTCCTCGCTTAAGCCCTTGTTCAGTTTGCATTAACAAAAAAACCCAGACAAAATAGTAAATCTTACTCTTAAGAGGGGAAATATCTTCACACTGTTATTGATTTCTGTATAGGTGTTCCAGGGTGTCTTCAGATCTCTGCATCCTCCTTTTAGATCCAGTAGGGATCTAGAGGTTCACCTCAGCACAGGAAAAGGAGAGATCAAAAACGGTTGTTGCTGAGAGCTTTGCATACAGCAAATGTAGAACAATAAGTACAGTAAACTGTGCATAAAATCTGCATGTGTGGACGTGACACCTATTTCACTGTATTTTCAGTGTAAAAAGGAGTAGCAGGATTTAAGTTTGGTAAGACTGACTTTGTCCCCAGCTTTTGTTCAGAGGAATTTGAAAATAATGTAGACTGATACATCCTTTGGCTTTGGCCAGCCTAAACCAAGTCTTGCTGCTTAATCCAAGCTGGTGGGTTTGAAAGAGAGTAATTGTGGAGTTTGGGTAAGTTTTGGATGTGTGTGGAAAAATACATCCTGCTTGTGTTCTGCTATTCAAGTAGCATCACTTGTCAGCCTGGAATGTTCTCTCTGTGTGAGCCCCAGACACTCAGGTGGATGTGCTTTCTCTGCAGGTCCTGGCAGAGCTCAAGGAATACGCTACCGAGGTGGACGTTGACTTTGTGCGCAAGGCTGTGCGAGCAATCGGGCGCTGTGCCATCAAGGTTGAGGCAAGTATCTGAAACCAGGTTTTTCTGTGGCTCTAGGTCTTCAAAACCAGTGGTGGGCTTCACCATCTCATTCCTGCCATTACAGGAACTTTCTTTGCTACTGTTTTGACAATCAGGTGACCTGGATATGTCATGTTTGTGGGCAAAGCCCCATCAGGGCTTGTGGCCTCTGTGTACGTCACGGGAGAGTGGTGTGCTCCTCTCAGACCTCAGCTTGCAAGCACAGCAAGGCAGCTAAATCATCCTTGATGGAATATTTCACTCTACTGGCTTCGATGGAACAGTCACAACTTATCCATGAGGGGCCTCCTTTAATAGCTGTGGCCAGGCCTTTTGAAGGGGGAAGGGAAAGAGATGGTGCAGAGGAACTCAATACTATGAAATATGTTTTTTTCCCTCCTGTTTCAACTGAATAAAATACAGGCAAGGAATTACAGAGATCTGGGGCACTTTGGTGCAACTTGCACAAACGTAGGGTGACCCTATTTGCTTATCTAGTGTTAGAGGCCCATATAGCTTGTAGCTTCATTTGGAGTGTGGCTCTTGGTTAGCCTAGATGCTTATGCAAATAGGTTCCCTGCATAAGCTCTGCAGTTATCCAAAACAGTAGTCCAGAATGTCCTCTGCTGGTTGAATATCCACCAAAATGCTCATAATAGAACATTAATTTCTTTTAGTGATGTCCCTGTTAATTTCCCTGTAAATGAATCTGATACGCTTGACAGGAGCTCAGAGAGCCTGTGAAGAGAGAGAAGACTTAGAAGAAGGAAGGACGATCCTTAGATGCTGGAAGGACGATCCCAAAGGGTGGTGCTCAATGGAGTTAAATCCAGCTGGCAGCCGGTCACAAGTGGTTCCTCAGGGCTCAGTATTGGGGCCTTTCCTTTTTAATATTTTCATTGATGATATAGATAAGGACGTAGAAAACACTATTAGTAAGTTTGCAGATGACACTAAGTTGGGTGGGAGTGTTGATCTGCTTGAGGACAGGGATGCTCTACAGAGGGACTTGGATAGACTGGATAGATGGGCCAATGTTAATGGCATGGCCTTCAATGAGGCCAAGTGCCAGGTCCTGCACTTGGGCCACAACAACCCCATGCATCGCTACAGGCTTGGGGCAGTGTGGCTGGAGAGCTGCCTGGCAGAAAAGGACCTGGGGGTGCTGGTCGACAGGAGGCTGAACATGAGCCAGCAGTGTGCCCAGGTGGCCAAGAAGGCCAATGGCATCCTGGCTTGCATAAAGAATAGTGTGACCAGCAGAAGTAGGGAGGTGATTGTCCCCCTGTACTCAGCACTGGTGAGGCCACACCTTGAGTATTGTGTCCAGTTCTGGGCACCTCAGCACAAGAGAGATATCGAGGTGCTGGAGCGAGTACAGAGGAGGGCAACAAAGCTGGTGAGAGGCCTGGAGAACAAGGCTTATGAGGATCGATTGAGGGAGTTGGGGTTGTTTAGTTTGAGGAAGAGGAGGCTGAGGGGAGACCTCATCACTCTCTACAACTGCTTGAAAGGGCATTGTAGGGAGGTTGGTGCTGGTCTCTTCTCACGGGCAATGAGCGACAGGATAAGAGGGAATGGCTGCAAGCTGCAGCAGGGTAGGGTTAGGCTGGACATTAGGAAAAAATTTTTCACGGAGAGAGTGGTCAGTCAGTGGAATCAGCTGCCCAGGGAGGTGGTGGAGTCACCATCCCAGACTGTGTTTAAGAGTAGATTAGATGTGGTGTTATGGATATGGTGTAGGGGAGAACTTGTAGAGTAGGGCTGATGGTTGGACTTGATGATCCCAGAGGTCTCTTCCAACCTAAATGATTCTATGATTCTAAGAAGCTGTGGAGTCTGTACTTCTCAGTAAACTGATAACTGAGTGCAAAATGTCATATAAGTGGTCTAATTTCAGCTCAGCTCATTTAGCTTTTGCTTAAGTGCATTCCCAGGAGCATTGCCTGACAGGAGATTTAAATAAAAAGCTCACTCTGCCTGGCTGAGCGTAGTGCCAGTGCACAGGTTTCCCTTGGTTTGCAGCTCAGCTGCTCTAAGTCTGTATGAAGAGGACACCAGCTTCTGTCCTTTGGAGAGAATCACCTGCCCGTGCAGGTTTCTCTTCCTTCAGCTCTTAAAATCCTGTGGCTGCCACGGGCTTTCTATAGAGCCAGGCCCAGTAGAGCGGGTGATCACTGTCTCTGTTTCATGTCTGCAGTTCAAAATGCGGTGGTGCTCCTTCCATGCTGGTGCAGGCAGGGGGCTGTCTGGATGGAGCCACAGCAGTGACAGTACAAAAAGCTCTTGAGAATAGAAGAGGGCTGCTGAGAACTAAAAAGAAGCTGGTGGCAGCCCTTTTTGTCGCAGTGCTTGTGCTGGGGAGCAGGAGCTTGCTTTAGTTCTCAGTGGGGGCTTCTCACTAGGACCTGGCCATGTGTCTGTCCTACTCTCACGTGCGAGGTGGTCTATTCCTGCCGTATCGGGATGCTTTTAGAAGTTTTTCCTCTTTCCCATCCTCATCCCCTGCACTCTTTCTTCCCATCCCTGATGCTGTGACACTCCTATTCAATATGCAAAGGACTAATAGCAACGTCCCAGCAAATTTGCAGCGACCCTCTAACTGTGTAAGTGTGTGTGTCTCGGTAAGGAGCATTAACGTTGATTTTTAGCAATGCTTCTTTGAAGATGCTGCTGCTAAAAGTGAGGTCTGTTTACTCCTCTGACTAGAACCGGATTTAAAGAGGGCAAATATAGAACAACTCATTCCAGTGTCCTCAGCTCTAGGTTAATCCCTGTCCCCAGTGCATCTGGGCTTACTAGAGGCTGTTTGTACTGTGAGTTATGACTAATGGAAGAGTGTTTTTTACAGCCATCAGTGTCCAAGCTCCCAAAGCTTAGAAATACGATTTTTGACATAGGGCACAGCCAGCAGGAGCTGTTGATGAATGAGTATTCATGGGGAACCTCAGCTCTGCCTTCAAGGATCCTACTTTTGTCTAATTGTCTCTCCCATAAGAGGAAGACAGTAATAAATTTGTCTGCTGTGACATGGGCTGTAGAGCGTGGCGTTGGGCGGCAGTGCACGGCGCTCACAGCTGAGGTAGCGCTCGTGTTGGAGATGTAAGCAATACCCACACTGAATGGCAGGGCTGATGGATTTTGCCCAGGCTTTGCCAGTTGTGTTTGGTTTGAGGGATGTCAGAATGCAGTTTTGCATGGCTAGACCAGCTGGGCTCACTGTTGGGTACCTCCATGGCAAACGGTGTGGTGGTGTAGCCAGATGAGATAGCACTTGGCGAGGGGGCTGTGCGTTGGTTTGCTCCAGTGGCAGCCCTAGATGCAGAAGTCATCTGATGCTTTTGATTATGAGGAAATAAAGTACCACTCCTGTGGGAAAAGGAAATGAAGTGGATGCAGTAAGAATAGTGACTCCTCTGGAGCAAAGGAGAAGCAGAAGGAGCTCTATTGGAGCGGGGTCTGTCTCAATTCCAGGAGGTTTTGCCAGCAGCCCAGTTCTTGGAAATCATCGAGGCTTACGGCTGTGAGCGTGGTATGTACTTCAGTGCCGCGGCCAGGAGCAGTCGAGCCTGACGCAATCAATCAGGAAGCCATCAATCAGGAAGCACCCGAATCAGGAAGCGCACCCAGGAAGCACCTCGCTCAGGAAGCACCCACAGTCGGGAAGCACCCATAATCAGGAAGCCCTCAGGAAGCCACCAGGGAGCACTCCCAGGAAGCACACACTCTCAGGAAGCACATCAGGAAGCACCCAGGAAGCACCAGGGAGCACTCCCAGGAAGCACACATTCAGGAAGCACCCCCAATCGTTCTACAGTTACAGGTCCTCATTCGCTAAGCACTACATTTCGGATAGGGAGAGGGGTATTGTCCACGAGCTTTCCACGCGCTTTCCACAGGCTTAAAGTTGCCCCATGATTGGCTACAACATTTGTGTCATTTGCTGTTTCCCACACTTTGTTTCGCCTTCACTATACTTCGTTTCGCTTACTTCCACTTATTTGCATATGTGCCCTTTCAGTAACTCCCTCTTAAAGGGCCTGCTCTCAACACTTCAGTAATCTTGCAGGCTTTCATTTGGCTTCTACAGAAAAACAAAGCAAGTTTGACGTTGGTTGGTTGTCCTTCCTCTCTCCAACTTGAGAGCTGTTCTGGCTGGGACACTGTTTCATCAGTTTGCAAAGCCCCGTGGTCCCCAGGGATCTCCACCTCCAAACAGCAATGTGTTTACAAGGGCTGGGCTGAGCTGAGGTGTGTTTTGTTAGAGGGACTGCTGTACTCTGCATGTGCCTGCCTGACTGCTCATTTTCCAAGGGACTCTTAGGCTAAAAATCAATACTGTGTGTTTCAAAGTGTATGTTGGGCTCTTCCTAGAAAATAAAAATCAAAATCAAACTTTGGAGTGCCTAAAGAAAAATAAACCTTAATTTGTTTTTTCCTTGAATGCTGCAGCTCTTAAAGCCTTACAGGTTGTAGGCTGCAGTAGGGCTGTACTGCGCGTTGCAAACACTGGCTGAAGCTGTAGGTTCTGTAGAGTAGACTTGACTTAGGACAGATTTACCCCAGGTGCCCCTTAAGGCCTCTTGTTGAAACATATTGTGAAAGGTGCTGAGAAAGGTAGGAGGTGAAATTGCAAGCTGTGAAGCATCTAGCGTGCAAGCACTCAAAGTGGGGTTCACGCTGTGAGCAGTGTCAGCCTGTGCTGAGCCAGGGCTGTGGTCAGTATCCATGGAAAGGAAGTCTTGCAGGTCACAAGCCTCAAATCTCTTCATGAGCAGAAGTCAGAGCAGGACACTGTCAGATTGTCATTTCACTGCCTCTGTTGTGGCATAGTACCCGCAAAGCCATTCTAAGGAGGGAGAGGCGTCATAAAAAGATTATATTAGTCATAGAATTGTATATGATGCCTCTCCTTGCTCTGAAACCAATTGCATTGGATTCTTTTTTCCCTGTTTGGTGTGAATTTCAGGGGAGAGTCCTGTGGCCTTGTGTGCCAGTTTGCAAAGATGGAGCCAGTGCTGGTTTATAGTGTCCTCTCTCGTGATTGATGCCCATACCTGCGTGGCCGCTGCTTGTAGGCTGTGTTTGTAAGAGACCACAGCGAGAGTCACGGGGGCAAGAAACCACCACAAGGTTTTAGTCTCTGCTTGTCCCAAATTCAGCTCTACAAAAGTCTTGAGGTTTGTCCTTGAGATTTTTTCCCATTCTTAAAACACTGATTCCTGTGACTTAAATGTCACTTTGTTCCTCCTCCTCCTCTTCCTCTTGCCCAGCCTTTGCGTGCTCTGAAAGCAAAGGGCACTGTTAGCTCACTTGAGTTGGAAAATGCACCTACGTCGCTATTGTTTGTGCCCTATGATGTTTGTCTGGAGCCTGAGTGCTTTGTGAATGTTCTGCTGGGGACTGCTGAGGCAGTGTTGTGAGCAGTCTGCCTCTCACATTAATCACCAGCTGTGTAATCGCCAAATCGCTGTCCTTATTTGAGACTCTCCTGTGACGTCCTGCTTCACTGTGCTATTTGGAAATAGATCTCTTGGAATTGTTTGCATCTAATGCCAGTTCTGGTTCCTGGAGTGTGCCAGTGTCCAGTCTTTGTTATCTTACAATGCCTGTGGCTAGGAATTTTTAACTAATTAATGTGAAAGCTGCATTGGCAACAGCTGGGTATTTATTTATAGCTGTATCTTCACATGTTGCTAGTGATTTCACCCCAAAAACACCGAACCTGTTGCTGGTGCGAGCTGCTTTTTTGCAATGTGATGGCCAGCATAAATTTCTCCTGCCTTCTGGCTTCCCCAGGTACCTTTCAGCTGTCCCTGTCAAAACTCTCCCAGACGTGATGGCCACAGCTTCGACAAGTCCAAGAGAGCTCATTCAGTGGCCTGTTTCAACTGTTGGCCAGCAAGAGGGTGATAAAGTAGTAATGCAGGCAGTGTTCTTAGTGCCTCTAGTGTGGTGATCCAGCTGCCTGCTGGAACGGTTGCTTGAGCCATTGCTTTTTGCAGGACCTGGGGTCAGCTGGTATCTCCACTGTAATACAGGTGTCAGCCTGTAGGTTTCTCTGGACACGCACGTATTGACTTGGTCGCTGTTGTCCTTTTGTTTTCTCCCCCTGGTTCTTTTCTCATACACATGCCTCATTCCTCAGCAGGTGCCCTGGGCTAGGAAGGAGTGTTTCTTCACCTTGTTTTCATTGTTGTGTTCTGTTCTTCTCTCCAGCAATCTGCAGAGCGCTGTGTAAGCACACTGCTGGACCTCATCCAGACCAAGGTCAATTATGTGGTCCAGGAGGCCATTGTTGTCATCAGGGACATCTTCCGCAAGTACCCCAACAAGTAAGTGAAGGCAATATAAGGCTTTTGGAAGCCCTTGTCTCTTGGCATGAGAATAGAGCAGTGCACAGCTCGCTCAGCGTAGCTTATCAGGGCACTGAAGTGAATCACAGAATATCAGGGATTGGAAGGGACCTTGAAAGATCATCCAGTCCAATCCCCTGCCGGAGCAGGGACACCCAGAGCAGGTCACACAGGAATGCCTCCAGGTGAGTTTGGAATGTCTCCAGAGAAGGAGACTCCACACCCTCCCTGGGCAGCCCCTTCCAGTGTTCAGTCACTCTCACTGCGAAGAATTTTTCCTCATATTTAACTGGAATGTCCTCTGTTCCAGCTTGCCCCTTGTCCTATCATTGGATGTTACTGAGAAGAGCCTGGCTCCATCCTCCTGACACTCACCCTTTACATATTTATAAACATGAATGAGGTGACCCCTCAGTCTCCTCTTCTCCAAGCTCAAGAGACCCAGCTCCCTCAGCCTTTCCTCGTATGGGAGATTCTCCACTCCCTTAATCATCTTGGTAGCCCTGCCCTGGACTCTCTCCAGCAGTTCCCTGTCCTTCCTGAACTGAGGGGCCCAGAACTGGACACAATATTCCAGATGGGGTCTCACCAGAGTACAGTAGAGGGGGAGGAGAACCTCTTGCGACCTACTAACCACCCCCCTTCTAATTTTCTGAGAAGCAGTGTCTGTTCTGATTCTAGCTCCTAGTACTGTAGGGTTTGGGTGTTGGCTCTAGATGAGGTATCAGCCTGACACATTATGAGTTTGAATTGAAAGCTTTTTCTTCCCCACTGCTCCATATTGATGCTGAATATGATCCTTAATCAAAAGGTAATAAAGTTCTTATGGAGAATGCCAGAAGGAAAAATAGACCAAGTTTACCATATCAGGCTTCTGGTTTGGCCAGTCTCCTCCAGAAGGCTTCCATGCAAAATTCATAGCTCTCATCATCTGAGATCCCAGTTGGATTGTGCTGAACAAAACGCTCCTGGCTTTCTCTATCGAGCTTTCTCTCTGGCTTTGGCAGTACTCAGCTTCTTTAAAGCTGTTTCTACAACAAGGTTTTGTCTCTTCAGCTACAGAGCAGTAGCGATGTCTTTCAGTGGAGACTTCATGATCACCTAAAAAGTAATATGGACATCTGCAGGCCTCTCTGGCAATTTCTGCTGTCAGTTACAAGACAGATTGCCTGCTTGTGAGAGGGATACCCATGCATGGGAATAGAGGGAGGCTAAATAATTAGCGTAGGGTATTGTCTGTTTTACAGCAAAGCCTTTGGGGAAGTGTAACATCTAGTTTAGAGTTACCAATCTGAAGGCGCCAGCGAGGCTGCAGGATCTGATACAGACTCATTGTTTGAACTCTTGTATCAAATGCTCCCTTCAGCAAAACAGAGAGGGAGGCAGCTCTGTCTTCAATTCCACATCTGGGTGGTCTTGCTGACTAACACAACTGCAAAGCCCTTGAGGACCCTGGGAGATGTTAGTGCTTAGCTTGGAAAAAGAAAAAGCCTAGGAATCTCTTCTGTAGTTGAGTGAAAATGCTGCTTGTTGTGCAGAAACGCAAGATGTAATTCAGTACAGGATTCTCTGCAGAATGATGTGGGTAGAGATGGAGTAACAGGAGTTGAATTCACCCCAGTAATCCACCTGTGCTCTCACAAACCAGGTATGAGAGCATCATTGCCACCCTGTGCGAGAACCTGGATTCCCTGGATGAACCAGATGCCAGAGCTGCCATGATCTGGATAGTGGGTGAATATGCAGAAAGAATTGACAATGCAGATGAGCTGCTGGAGAGCTTTTTGGAGGGCTTCCATGATGAAAGCACTCAGGTAAAATTGTGTTATACATCTTTACCTGTAGCATTTCTTGTAGCGTATGTATGTATTATTGTAGTAGTTGGAAAATACCTCCCAATTAAAATACCCCTATTTGGCTAAAATAAAAGTGTTAAGAGTCTGTAGACTTGTTCTGTTGTCTGTATCTCCCAAACTTTCTGTTCTTGGAAGGATAAGGGGTTTCTAGATGTTGCATACTTCTTGGGGAATAGCCTTACTAGATCCCAGATGCAGAAGAGCAGTGATGAAGTGCATAAAAGTATGACATAAATCTCAGTGGGCTGATCAGGGACTTGTCTGCAAATATGTTTTGCAGCAGGCGAGAGCCTGAGCCTCATTGTTCTGGGTTTTACAGAATCACAGAATATCAGGGATTGGAAGGGACCTTGAAAGATCATCTAGTCCAATCCCCCTGCCGGAGTGGGAACACCTAGATCAGATCACACAGGAACACGTCCAGGCGAGTTTTGAATGTCTCCAGAGAAGGAGACTCCACACCCTCCCTGGGCAGCCTGTTCCAGTGTTCACTGTGTTTTACTGGCAAAGAGTAGTGTAATGCTGTTGTACAGCATAGGACTTGAGTTTCAGATCAGTAAAGGGTGTTGAGACTTGGGAGACGTCGCTAAAGTGTGGATGAATTTTCTAATCTCTGCTGTGTCCCCTTCTACTAGGTGCAGCTCACCCTACTGACTGCTATAGTGAAGCTGTTCTTAAAGAAGCCTTCCGAGACGCAGGAGTTGGTTCAGCAGGTCCTCAGCCTGGCCACACAGGTAAATCAAGATAACCAGTGAATCAGAGCCTTCCAGAGACAGTGCTGGCCTGTGTGGTGTCTCCCATCTGCCAGGCCAGCAGTAGAGCCATGCAGTAGATAGAATTCAAACATGTTCCCCTCTTTCCCAAAGAGGAGGGATTTGGCTCCATTTAAGAGCTGCTCTGTGCCTGTTTCCATGCCATTTGGTATCTGCTCACTCCTTAGCTCTAGCTTCATCCTAATTCCTTCCCTGTTCCACCACCAAATCAAATATTAGGGACAGGGTAGAGTTATGAAGAAATCAAAACGCTTTCTTCTCGAAGGTGACTTGCAGTGAAAACATCTGGAGCTATAACCCAGGGACAGGGCCTGGCAAAGGCTTTCTTCTGTGAACAGCAAAGCTTAAAAAGTGCTGTGAAAAAGAAAGAACTGAGGTTTGGGGTTATTTTTCCTTTGTACTTGGATGCTGTCAACCAGTGTCCCAGCTTTGCTGGAGGCTGTAACAGTGGGTTAAGATCCGGGATTCATTATGCATGAGGCGCTGATTTATGAGCTCAGATCACTGCAGGCAGGGCTGGGCTTGAGCAGGCAGTCAGGAGTGCTGTAGGTCTGGAGGGCAGGAGTGGAGATTTCCTCGGGGCTGGAGTGGGTAAGACCTCAGCTGATCCTCCTGCATTCCCTGGCTGTACCGTCTGGGTCATCTGTGTGATGGCGTAGTCCAAAAAGACCAGTTTCTCTCCAGACCTACTGTGTCGAGTGATGGCAACGGTTCTGGCAGCTGTTCTGAATGGGCTGTGAGTGTTTCTGAGCAGCAAACCCGGAGTCAGTCATCAGCTGGCCTTTTTGGTTCTCTTTGCTGCAGGAAGTCATGCGGAATTACCTACTACTTTCCACTTTTATTCATCCTTTTGTGGGTGTTGCGTTGGTCAGTGACAAGAAATCCCTGGCATGCTTTTCTTGCTTCAAAACCTGCTGTTAGGCAGGGGTTCCACTCTCTGTTTAGAGAGGGGTGGGCCAAGGGCAAGCACTATCATTTGTCTAAGCCACCAGAAGAAAGGTACCAAGTGTTAAAACCCACTGTGCTGAGTCACAAAACACTTAATGGCACCCTAGGAATATAATAGGCATCTGTTTTTTCTCCGTTTGTCACAAATGTTGATTCAGACTGGCTCCTTGTATGTTATATGAATAATAAGCCAGTGTAGGATAACTGGCTGTAAAGCACTAAAAAGCCTTATACTTCAAGGTCTGATTTCTAGGTAGAGATGGTGTTTTTCACTTGAGTGGGAGAGTAATTACACGTGCGTTTCTTTCCCCGGTTGAGGTATTGTTGCACTCTGAGTGTCTCTTAGGGTTTGTCTGCGCAACAAACTGCAGGTGGGATTGGAGCAGGAGCCAGCTTCATCCAGCCAACAGTGGTATAAAGAGTAATGAAGCAGCTGGGGATGGAGGGACACAGATGTGCAGCAGTGATCAAGGTCCCTGGCAAGCCCATAACCCAATGGATGGCGCAGAGCCTCTCCATCATCACCGTTGTGTCTGGTGTGTTGGGTAACAGAGCTGGTGTGGGTTCATTGGTATGCACTGCAGGTGTCCATGCAGGCCCTGGAGAGCAGAGAATTGGGAGAAATGTGGGAAGGGAAGATCTGAGCCTATTGTTCCAGTAGATTTACTAAAGTTTCAAGTCTGTTTATTTGGAAGAAACAGCCAGTCTCAAAGCTGTATGTGCCTTTGAGTGGGGGCATGTGGTCTTTCATGTCTGCCCTTGGAGAAGCCTTGCCTGATCTTGAACTGCGCTGCAAGCGGGATGCGGAGATCCTTGTAGGAGTTGTTAAGGATGGAGGGTGTAAAAAGCCCGCAACTTCACTATCAAATTGAAAAACAGCACTGCAGAGAAATCTATCAGTTGACCCAGACGTTGTATCTAGGTCCTTCATGAACAAAATGAGCTTTGTGTGCTCAGTCGCCTTGCAAATAGAGGTGTTTGCTGTGTACTGGAGACACAGGGCAGAGAGGTGGGTTATAGCAGGTCAGCAGCAGCGTGGATGATATCACAGAAGAGGAGAAGAAATGCCAGGGAGGAAGGCTAATGGGGTGTATGAAATGTGCCAGAATTTTACGTGGGAGGGGAAGAAAATCCTCAGAAACATTTACCCCGTTATTCTGCTGAGGTGGGGATTAATAGTCCTGGCTCTTGTCTCAGTTCAAACATGTTGCACTACAACCTATAACTGCACCGCCTCCCTGCCCCTAGAACATCAGCTGCAGCCTGTCACCACTCACTTTGCTGCTTTGGGCAGAGCTGTAGGAAAAGGGGAGAAATAATTAACACTTCAGGCAGAGGTATCTGCAGTAAAACAAGGGTATTACTGACAGCTGGAGAACTGATGAAGTATCCTAACTGTGATCATTAATATCTTTCCATACGTCGTTAGATAACTAAAAGGCAGGATGAATAAGATCTCTTTTGGTATGAAGAGTATGGCTTATTAAGATCCCTCTTGGAGCTCTGCAGGGTCTTTCTTTTTCTGTCCTGTAGTGCCCCTGGGTACCTCAGATTGCCAGGAATCTTGGGTCCTTCTGCTGTAATGTTCAGTATTGCATGTCTGCTCTTAGAATGTGACAGTCACTTTGACTCACCTTCCTGCCTGCACCCCCTTGAAGTTCTCCTGGCACTTTTTGGTATGTTAAATGGCAGGAGAGTTTGGAAAGCAGCTGATAGTTCTGTGAGATGGAGCCATTGTGGGATGTTCATCCTGGCCTTGTTACTCCCTGACCAGCGGGGCCAGAAGCCGGGTGTTAATATTGGGGGTTTCATTTTTAGTTTCGGGATGTTCATCACAGCAAGCAGTTCGTAACATCATTCTGAAATAGGTGACTGTCACTGTTAGAAAGTTGAGGTTTTTTTAATCCAGCAGAATCACTGCTAGAGAAATGAAGTGGTTACAGGCGTTGGTCCCCGTCAAACCTGTGACCGACGTATCGCTCTGTCTCAGGATTCTGACAACCCAGACCTGCGGGATCGTGGCTACATCTACTGGCGCCTTCTTTCCACGGATCCAGTGACTGCCAAAGAAGTGGTTCTCTCAGAAAAGCCTCTCATTTCTGAAGAGACCGATCTGATTGAGCCGACTCTGCTGGATGAGCTGATCTGCCATATTGGGTCTCTGGCTTCTGTGTACCACAAACCACCCAACGCTTTTGTGGAGGGCAGCCATGGGATCCACCGCAAACACTTGCCAATTCACCATGGAAGGTAAGCTGAGGCAGCTGTGGTGATAATGAGCAATCCAAAAGACATAAAAGGACCTTTTATAACACTATTAGGTTTTTTTATTGATTGTGTAGGGGCTTGCAGGTCATTCAATGAACCGTTTCATTGCAGGAATTAATCCTGGGTATGTAGTTTCTGAGCTTCTGGTTCAGAAGACAGGGGAAGTATCAGAGCTCTTTTGTGAGGAGAAGATATAATGGCTTTTGGAAAGACGCTGGCTGTAAGCCCTCTTGACATGAGAGTCTGAATAAAAAAGCAGAAGCTTTGGGTACAAGGGCATACTTCCAGGAAGAGGGTGACTGTTAAAAACAAGCATCTTACTGGAGGGTACACTACTCTGATTTTGCAAGAGCTTTTGCTTCAGCAATGGCGCAGCTTTACAAGCCTCATTTGTGTAGAATAATACCAATTTCCTGAACAGGCCAGTACAGGGATCCTTTCCTGCTGGAATAGGACTAGGGAAGGACTGGTATAAAATGCCTTTCTCTCTTAGTGCCTATAAAGCAATGTGGAGGGTAAAACCCATCTAAGCCCTGTAGGTGAAAGCTATTTGGGCTTAAAAGAAGATGGCTGGACTGACAAGGTTCTCTCTAAACTTTGGGGAGCAGGGAGGGGGATGAAATGCTTTGGCTTACTGTCTGGAGCTTTAATGCTTCCTCATGATGACGGTCCTGGAAGTGGGTTAGGTCTGTGGGAGCAGGCACTGCAGCAGTCCTGAGCTGCGGCAATGCTGCTGGTGAACCTGTTCCCATAGTTCCTCATTCAGGTAAGCAGTGCTGTTTGCACTAATTGTATTAATTACCAATGTAAGTGTGCTTTACAGCAGGAGGCAGAGTATCCAGGCCTACCTCTTAATAATAGTCCCAAAGTGACATTTGGAGTGCTATTTTTTGCTGTTGCACTGATAAATCAGTGTGCAATGCTGCTCCTTTTCTATTTTCTGACACCACTTCTCTGCTGTTTTTAGAATCCAAAGCTATTTCTGTAACGAGTAGCTTCGGGAAGCCAAATTGTTTTCTCCCTGACTATGAAATTAAGTCTGGCTGCATGGACCCAGGACCAGAGAGCACGAATCTACCTGTCGGACAAGAAAAGCAGTGGCCGCTTTCTGCAGCTTCTTCTCCTAGTCAGGAATTTGCCTCACTAGCAAAAGAAGCTGGTGTGGAGCTGGTTTTGGCCTCTGGTGTTACCAGCCTCCCTGTACACTGTTGTTCTGGATCATCACTACAGAAGCTAACACGTTCTGGGGGGGGTTTAGCTCAAGGAATTCAGCTTTTGCACAAAGTGGTCTTTTTTTTTTTTTACTGTCGTCTTGCACGCACTGTGTACACGACTCTCGTAGCTAATGCTCAGACAGTCTGCTGTCCTCAAATCTCTTCTGACTCTGGCAATGTTGTATATTGCCCTGGTGGTGTTTACTACTAAATTACCCGTTGCTTCAACATGAAACCCTCACGCCCCCATCAGCAGTGGCAAGCGGAGGGAGCTGGAGCTGAGGGGAGGTCTGAAGGGTGCTCAGCAGAGCACGCTGCATACCAATGCAGTGCTCTAGCCCATCTGGTAAATCAAAAACAAAATAAAAATAAATGGTATTACTTAATGGCCTCTCCAATGTGAGCTCACCTCATAGAGAGGCCTTGTTAGTGAGGTTTTCTGCTATGCTGTTAGCAAAAGGATGGTAAAACCGTACAAGCTGATGCCAAAGCCTCCTTGTTACCACCTTGTACCCCTCAACTTGAGGTGAGGGGTCTGGAGAATACATCTTACGAGGAGAGGCTGAGGGAGCTGGGGTGGTTCAGCCTGGAGAAAAGGAGGCTGAGGGGAGACTTTATTACTACAACTACCTGAAAGGAGCGTGTAGAGAGGCTGGGGTCAGTGTGTTCTCCCAAGTCACAGGCCATAAGACGAGGAAATGGCCTCAAGTTGCACCAGGGGAGGTTTGGGTTGGATATCAGGAAAAATTTCTATACTGAAAGGGTTATTAAGCATTGGAATGGACTGCACAGGGCAGGGGTTGAGGCACCATCCCTGGAGGTATTTGAAAGACAGGTAGACATAGTGCTTACAGACATGGTTGAGTGATGGTTTTTATCAGAGTTAGGTTGATGATTGGACTGGATGATCTCAAATGTTCCTTCCAGCCTAGACAATTCTACGGTTGACAGAATACACTACATGGCATTTTGATTCATTTCTTTTTCATTCAAAGCAGGGTAGGACAGATCCCTTTCAGCTCTCAGTTGATGGGGAGACCCACTGAACAGCTCGCAGATGGTGAGATGTTCTTGTCTCTTCAATGAGCCCAAGTGTCAGAGAGTTGCAGATGAATCTTAAAGGTGGGGGAGAAATCTCCTTACTGCTTGGCAGCGTTTCCTCATGTGGTGGCTCCCACCACTCCTGCTCAGCTATAACGCAGCTGGGAAATTTGGGGAGATGTTTACAGGGCTCTTGGGAGAGAAGGAGACTCTGGCAGGAGTCCCCATTCCCACACAGGTGGCTGCAGGAAATTTTTGATTCTAGTTCAAGCTGTGCATCCCTTGTGACACTCAACAGCTGGGAACAGCGGGAGGTTGAATTCACAGGAGGGCTGCATTTCCAATTCACATGGGCAAGCCCAGCTGCTAGCCACTGCCAAGACTGTATGGGAGAAAGCTTGTATCACGTCTTCTTGCCCTTTATAACCTACCTATCCTTTATTAATTTGTTTTCTTTCAAAGAAAATGCAGAGTTGTTTATCCAAATCTCTTTCAAGAGGCCAGTTCTGTACAGGAATTTGTGTTTTAATACAAACTGGCTTAGCTTTGTCCTCCCCTCATTTCTTTGGGGCAACTGCAGTTACACAAGGCCTGGAAGGATTGCTCTATCTCCATCAGAAGAAGGATGAGTAAGTGTTGAAGAGGTGTAGTGTTAAGGGGATTATGTGCTGGGGATGAAGCAAGCGTGTGCACTGTCAGCTTGTGATGTGCCTCTGCTCATCCGTGCTCTTCCCCCTTCTCGGGTTGGGGGTGGGAGCGGATCGTGGTAACCGCTTGCTCTTCAAAGATGTTTTACTTAGCTCTTCAGCATACTCAGACATCTCCCTGCTGAAGGCAGAAGCAGAAAGGACAACTAATATTAGTACTATTTAGGGGTCTAAAGCTTTTAATGCTAAGAAGCTTTTGACCCTCTCTGTCGCTGCCTGGTAACTAACTCATTCTGCAGTCCTTATGCTCCAGCTTTTCCTCTTGGCACTGAAGTTGGGAGCAGCTTATACTCTGTTGTTAAAGCTTTTCCCTCAGTAACTGACTGAGGATAAGGAGGAGAATTGTGGCTACTCGGAATCAGGAGCTGCAGTCTTGACAAAAGAGCCCCAGCATTAAACACCTTGTAAGGATACCAATTCCCATGGCATTTGTGTGCAATTACCTGCTGGCTGCATCTGCAGTAATAAGAGCTGGAAATAATTTCCTCAGTTACTGCTGGCAACAGGACACAAAATAGATTTGAAGTTAGCTAAAAATTTAACATCTATGGATTTAAAGAATAAATGCATTGTAATGAGATCTCCAGGAGCTACAGTCCCTCTTGTTTTCCTTTTTCTTTCCCCTCTTTTCTTGTTGTAAAATTCAGTGGTGAGCGAATATAAAAGGTAGCCAGACTGCGTATGATGAGAAATTTTGGAAGCTGCATAACGAGCATTTCTAGTCTAGTAATTAACATGCCTGCTAACTCAGAAATTATTGATAGAAGGGAGGAATCAATTTTACTTTGACATCTTTAATTAGAAAAAGAGTTGTGGAGCTTGGAGCTGATCAGTAGAAGGTTGTTAATTGAGATCTGTGGGGAGTGGCTGAGTTTGCACTGATTAGAGTGAAGGCTGGAGGGTTTTATCAGTGTTAGGTCTCCTTGGAAATGCAGATTTTTATTCCCCCAACAACGTTTACATACAGTTCTCCAGGCCCAGTGGGCTGAAAATCCATCTCTGTATGTTCCTTCTAACCTGGGAAATAATTATTTTCATTGCTGTAGTCGGTGTAGTACTCATGGCTCACTGTTTTGGAAGGGCTGTGATTCTCAAGGTGGGCAGATTTCACACCTTGATTCCCTCTTCTGAACTGAAAACCATGCACAACATGTGGAAAGGCTTTGTGCTCAAAGCAGGTGTTGAAGAACCACTTGCTTTTAACACACTGCCTTGTACATGGAGGTCAGATCAGCTGCCAGGAGCAGCTTTGAACAGGAGCCACCTCTTGCCGTGTTTCCCCACGCTGGGAATCTAAAGCTGGAGATTTGAAGGTGTCTAATGTTTGTCTCTTCTGCTTCTTGTTCCTCCCACCCATAGCACTGATGCAGGCGATAGTCCTGTGGGCACAACGGCCACTACAAACCTGGAGCAGCCACAGGTCATTCCATCGCAGGGTGACCTTCTGGGTGACCTTCTCAACCTGGACCTGGGACCCCCAGTGAATGTTCCCCAAGTGTCCTCCATGCAGATGGGTGCTGTGGACCTCCTGGGAGGAGGGCTGGACAGCTTGGTAAGTGGCCTCCTCTTTTTAGCTTCAGCTGATCTGGAATAATTGAAGATGTGCTTATTTCTGCAAAGCCTTGATCATTTATGCTTGTAATGCTCGGATCACTGAGCTTCCAGTGCTGAGTCCTAAAACTCCAGGAGGATTTAACCAGTGCTATTGTACCAACTTTTCTAATAGCAGGTTTTCCCTGTTATGAAACAAATGTTGCTGAAGAATCCCCATGGTCAGGGGATGTATTTATTCCACGCTTTTTCTGTCAGTAGAAGAAACCCAAAACTTTAAGTGTGTAAAGTGCCCCACTGCTTTGTAATTGGTTCTTGGCTCCTTTTCAAGAAAGTGTTTGTTCCACCCAGTTCCCAACCTATTGGATTTCACTGCAAAACTCTCAAGGCTGCAGGCCATAGCCCCATGTCATCCCATTTGTATATTCTCCAGAGCGTGCCATGGTTTGATATGGGTGACATTTTAATTGCTGTTAGGTCGAGAGGGAAGCACTCTGTGTGGTCCTCCCCGTGCCGCAGCTGCTCAGGAGGAGGTGTTCTGCTGCTAACAGGGTCAGGCTCCAGAGCATGAGTAATCACACGTGGCATCTGCTCTGGGGTGAGCATGAGCTGCAATGAGAGGATCTCTTAGCAAGGAGACCACAGTAGTAGAGAAGAGCTTGGAGCTGTGGGCTTGTGCCAGTGGCACCAGGCATGGAGAAGCCTGGGGAGATGTTCCCACAGGGTGGAGCACACAGATCCCAAACTCCCTGGGGACTTACCTACGGGGCTAAGAAGCAATTGAGGTATACTTGTACCGAGTAAGACTTCCCCAGTGAGCATAGATGGGTGTTTTTCAGACCTACAGTGGGTTTGTCTTGCTTTGGTTTAAAGTTTGGCTTGTAGTGAGCTGGGTTGGATGCCTGTGTGCCTGGTTTAGGTGCGCTTTCAGTTCTGAGTCAAGCTCTGAATAATAGAGGTGGGAGGCAGGATTTGTTGCCTTGGGGTTCATCCAGCTTATTTGTCAAAGATTTATTTATTTTTTTTTTTCTTAAGCTGTCATAATCTTATTGAAGCAGACATTAAACACATTTCCAGCTCCAGTGCTGCATGAGCTAATGAACTGGAAACAACCTGACCCTTAATGGCATCGGTGTTTGCAGAGGTCAAATGGCCTTTTAGTCTCTGTGCCATCTAAACAGCAATTTGTTTAGTTAGCAGGGAGGCTGCCTCTACGCTGGGGGGACAGGGGCTTAGGGAAATGGTTCCAACTGGAGTTGCTGGGAAAGCAGTCAGCGAGGCCAGAGCAGTGACCTTTGCAGCCTTTGCCCTGCATTGCAAGATATGCCACTGAGAAATCGTGATTTTTAATTGTGTTAAGGCATTGCAGAAAATAGTGCTATCTATCTGTGGCAGCTCATAATGGTTAGGAGTTCAATTCCTGTCTTTTCTGTTTTCCAGGCCACTTAGAGTAACCCTTTGGTTCTCATTAGTGTCAGAGGCAAATAAATGGACACAGCAGGAGGACTAAAACTTGGTTTTGAGAAAAAGGTTGTCTTGCAGTTGGTATTAATGGGCTTAATTTAGTGACCTGCTTTGGCAGTAGAGCCGTTTGTGGATACAGTAGTAGGCTTTTAATATTTCTCTTGAGCCTTAAGTAAATTCATGGGGCTGTGGGGTGTGATCTAACAAAGTGATCGTGTCTGCACAGGGAGTAGGTGCCCCTGGGGCTGCGTGGGCCAGCGCTGTCTGGGATGAGTTACTAGATGAGGAGAGCACTCAAAAAACCCAGAAAGTGAATGGTGTGGTGGTTTGTTTTTAATCTTCCCCTGGAATGCTCCCTGTTTGATGCTGTTGCATCAAATGCCCTGTCTATTCCTGATCCCTCACACATACAAGTGAATCTGTTCCTGGCAAATCTCTGTATTTCTCTGGCTTTTCCTTCCCTAATAAGCCTAATTAGTGTGTTGAGTGAATGTGATCTGTGTCTTTGTTTATTGTTATGGGCATGTGTTTAACAAGTATCCAGTGGAGTTAACCCTAACCTGGTATTAGCTAAATTGCTTGGCAGCTTCTCTTGGCTGGCCAAGGGGATTGGTGTTTGGATCTTGGGCTCACATTAACCCACGTTTGTGCAGGGCTGAAAACACGGCCTCAGACTGCAGGTACTCAAATGCCTGACGTCTCTAGGTGAGGTGAGGGAGTGAGGTGTGCCCTGAGGTGCTCCTGTGAAGAAAGGCTGAGTTCCTTCACCCTTCGCTAGGGATCAAAACCAGCCAGGAGCCAGGGATGGCAGTCACTTAGGCTGCTCAAGCAGTCAATTAGTGGGGTGGGTTGGAGACTGAAATAAAATCTTCCTCTGTAGACATCCTGGCTGTCAGTGTAGCAATCCCTTCCTCTTTTTCTCCTCCAGATACCCTATCCCCACACCTTTCTTTATGCTTTATTGCTGCCTGATTCATTCAGCTTTGAAGTTTCCCTCTCTGTTACTCCTAAGGTCTTTTTAAATGCATTTTCTTTCCCTGCATTGTTGGGAAGACTGAGGCTCTCATACCCTTGCATGAAGCATGGAGTGGGGTGAGCAGGCCCTCTCTCCTCAAACCAAACAGTTTACTTCACTTTGGAGCCTTTTGCTATCAGAACCTAACCCTATTTGGTTACCCCAACTTGCCAGGGCAGTTAGTCTTCCTCTTTGTGCTGCTTTTGTCTTCCTTTTCCCATCCGTCCTGTTTTAGGAGTCTAAATAATGGTCTTGGAACCAAGCATGGCCAGGGACTGATCTGAGGAAGGATTGCATATATGCTTTCCCAGAGGGATTTGTTTAGTGTAAATTTTTTTAAGGCTCCCAGTGATGGAGTTTGTACCACCTCTACTCCCAATCCCTGTTTTCTGCTCAGCACTAGCAGATCCCTTTTGGATCTCAGGTGACCTGAGAAGGAGACACAAGGGCTTGTGAGATACTTGAATGTGACGCATTCTCTTTGTCATGCATCTGGTGTTACCTTGAAACGTAAGCAGGGACACAAGTTGCTCTACTGACAGAACAGAGCAACCCTAAGCCCCACTTCAGCTTTCCAGGCAACTGTTTGATATATCAAAAAGCCTGAATAAGGAGCTCTGTTCTAGTGGAAGAAAATGGTTTGAGTTGATGCATGAAATCACGGTCTGTGGCTGTGATGGCGGGATTGCGTCAGTACTGCCAGTGTCTCAAAGGCAGCTGAAGGTCTGGAAGAGGCTATTGGCAGGATCTCAGCTGGTTTGTCACATTCACTCAGTGTCATGTCTTGATCCCCTGGGATACCTGTTGCAGCTCATGTATATTTGATAATGCCTCCCTTTCTTTGGAGGGGGTGTCTGTCTCCAGAGGGATGCTATTGCAGTGAAAGTCCCAACAGGACTAACCCAGAAAGATCAACAGAGGCATTAACATCCATAGCAAATGTCATTCTGCATTTCCATTTCTTAAACTGCAGGTTTTTTTTTCTTCCAGGCATTTAAATAGAGACTGCATGGTGTAAAACCGGATAAACACCACATTAATATTGTTCACTTGAATTTTCCTCAGCATTGCTAGATATTTATTCCTATAATCAGTGAGACTCCAGCTGCTTGATAGGTTAATTTCTTTAGTGAATAACTTCTATTTTATCTCCAGAGTGAGTCCTGTAATTGGTATTAAATGTAACATCCATATTGTGCTTGCACAGATGCTGAGCATGTGTTAACAATATAAAAAAAAGGAGAAAAGGGGCCTTTAATACAAGAAGATGTGCTTTGCTTATGACCACAGCAGACTCACTATGTGATTTATGGAGAGCTGTTCTTTAGTGAACTGAGCCAGCACCCAGTCCATTTGCCACCCTGGGCAGATCTCATTCTTCTCTTCTTTGCCTTCATGTCTGTAAAATGGTAGCTGATCTTGCTGTTACAAAGCTGTTTGAGATCTCTAGCTCCAAAAGGGGTGGTAATGGTAGCAGTCACTAACATGGAAGAAGCAAAACTTGCTTGGGCAGCAGATGGGTGGACGCAGAGCTGTGCCTGCTGAGAGCTGGCTTTTGTTCCTTTGTCCCCTTAAGGCCGGCTCTAAGTGGCTAAACTTCATGCAGATTATAGGCAACCCTCCCAGCTCCTGGTTTACTGTTGATGCAGCGCTTTGTTAGGATGTCTGTCCGTGCTGGAATGACCCAGGGCCATTTTGCCATTAAAACTTTTCCCGTGTGTTGGTTTGCTCTGAGAAAGCATCAGGCACGAGAGCTCTGAGCTGCCTGGCACGTGGCACAGCTCACTGTGAGCCCCTGCCTTTAACGGGAGCTGGGCATGGTGGCCAGGAGCCAAGGAGACTGGCTTTAAACCTGGAGGCAGAGCGGTAAATCCACAGTGATGGGCAGGCTTGGATGGTCTGTTATGTAAGGAATTTATTTAATACTCTAGCTGCTCATCTACAAGAATATTATTGATTCAAGGCTGGCAGCTGGTCCTGGGTTGTAAAGCCGTTTGATAAATGCTGGATATCCACAGTTTTCTGCATTTCCTGCACTGGTTTGGGCTGTTGCAGGTGGAGCTGAGCCCCTCTGTGTAATCAGGTTGGATACAGGGGGTTCTGACCCCAGGGGTCTGACTCCAGGGGTCTTTGCTGAACTGTTCAGGGCTGTGTCCCACCACTGTGCTTGCAGTGTGTGATGAGCTGGGAGCTGAGCACTGCCTCACCCTCTCCCATGGGGTGTCCTGGTCTCTGGGCGCCTCTGGACTTGACAGCCTGTGAAGAAGTTCCTGCTCCACAGTCCCAAGTGCCTGTTAAAGGCATTTCATTTACTATTTTAGGTCAGCCCCAGCATCGCTTTATGCAGTGGATGTGATACTTCCCCAGGGTGCTCCTCCAGCCTCCAACAAGGAGCTGGGCATGTCCTTTCATCTTGGTGTTCTGGTTTGGACCTACAAAGGACATATGTTAGGATTTGTGACAAAGAGCGTGTGTCCATTGCTGGAGCAGTGCTGATATGGAATTAGAGCTCTTCTGGTGGGTTGCTCATTCATGTCCCATCTAAGGCTGATGTTGCTGTGACAGTAATGGGACTGTTAGAGCTTTGTAGAGTTGCCTTTGTACACTTTAGAAAATAAAAATGGTCAGTGCTTAGTTTCATTTGCTGATGGAAACTGCTCAGCAAGGCAAAGCGTTAGTAATAAGCGCTCCTCGGTGGCTGTGGAGTTGGCAGCATGACCCGTCCTCCACCACCTTTGACACAACTGTCCCCGGTTTGGACCGTAGCCCTTCTGGTCTGCAAGCCCAGCTTGGCAGCGTGAAAACAGGCACATAACATAGGCAGCAGACGAGGTACTGGAACCGCCTGTGTGTGAGCCACAGCAGAGTCTGCAAGGAGGTGTCTGCAGGGGGGCAGAAGATGCAGACCGTGCGTGATCCATCCTGCAGTTAAGATGTCTCTGGCAGGATTAGCCTGGATGAAGTGGCCTGATAGCAACTGTGCTTTTAGCATTTCAGTCCATCCCATCTCCTGATTCTTGCTCAGTAAATGCCCCGTGTTCCTTTCTGCTGTTACTGAGTGCACGCTCTCAGCTGGCTCCTGGAGCTGCGATGCTTAACTCCGTGTTTGGGGTGGGAGGGAGAGGAAGCAGGGGTTGTCTCCTGTTAACCCATGAATTATGGCTCCATGAAACCCATAGCTGCTCTGAAAGCTGTGGCTGTGCTATGGACACCAGGCAAAGAGGTTGCAGAGGGGTGGTTGTTGCAGCTCCTGTCCCTGGTTGTTCCACACACACCCTCCACCCTGTTACCTTTTGGAGCTCCAAATGCCTCACGTCATGTTGCAGAAGCGATTGTAGCCCCTCCTGATCACGTGAACACTTCAGCAGAGTCACTTCATTACAAGCTGCTGTTAAGATGTAGATAAACCCTCCTTATGCAGTAACTCCAGCGCTGCTGCACTTCATAAGTCAGCATAACTGCTTCCACGGAGGGAAATTACAGGGCAAACGCTCTTCAGCCGCAGAGCAGCCGCAATGCCAGCCCAGCCAATGAATGCGAAGACAAGACACTGGTGCAATTTGGGAAGAGGTGCTACTACTGGGTTTGTTGGTACCAGGTCAAGCTCAGCCCCTTCTTTAAACCCATCTGGTCGCTTCAGCGCTGTTTTGGCAGGATGGGTTTGGAAGGAACAAAGAGAATTCCTGTTTGAAGAACTTTGTTGGCCAAAGACTCCCGGTTCATCTCCTGAAGCCAGTGGCTCCTCATCCTTGACAGAAACTTTGTACTCTTCAGCAAGAGGCAAGCCTGCCAACTTTGGGCTCAGGATCAGGGCTTTGCAGTGCCATAAGCTCCCCTTGTCCATCAAGTGGCAACCCTCATCCACCCCACCTTCATAACAAGCCTGGGTAGGGCTGGCAGCTGTATCACTGTGGTCCTCTCCTCCCCAGGGCTGTTACCTGCTCTCACGTGAGGCAGGTTCAGGATGTTCTTCTGACGTGAGCTGAATGGAAATGGTTAACTTGAGCTGCCAGCCCTGGGGAATTGGTTCAGCAGCGCTTCATGCCTGACTAATATCTGCTTCTTTCCTTCTGCACTCTGCCTGTCACTCCAGATGGGAGAGGACACTCTGTGGGTAATTGGTTCCTGTTCCCGCTGTCTTCCTCCTTCCCTCTTACTCACACACGTCGCTGTTACCGTCTCTTCCATCATTTTGAGTTTGGGATAAAGTTAGGTCTTGGGCGTCTTGCAGAAGGATTAAACCAGAACTGTAGTTTCTGGGTGGGAAAAGCATTGGTGCTGTGGGAGGGTGACAGGCAAGAAAAGTGGAGAAAGGGACTTCAGTGCTTCTGCAATAGGTATTACACCCCGGAGCTGATGTGGAACTGATTAGTTCTTTATTAACTTTCCCCCCTTTAATTTCTATTGGAGTAGATAAGATGTCACTTCTCTTTTCACTACTCTGCCTGTAGGAACCTGGTGAAGCTGCTGGCTCCTTGGAGCCTGCTCTGGCCTTGTGGCACACATCTGCAGGGCTTGGTCCCAAGCACAGGAACCAAGAGAGTGGCAGATCCCTCCTAGGAGGAAAGCAGGACTTCAGGAGGAGCAGGTCAGAGCTTCCTGGCATTGGAAAGAGGCCTTTTCATCTACCAGAAAGTAGAGATGTTGGGTGAAATCTAGAAAAGTAAGGAGGTTTATGGTAAGCTCTCTGAGCTGGTGAGGCTTTTTTCTCTGCCTGGTAGGGGGTGAGAGCTGGAATCTCGACACGAGACAAGCAATAAATCCACATTCTACATTTCCCCCGCGGCCTGACAACTAGGGAAAATGGAAGACTTCTGGATAGCTTGAGGAACCCCAATATGTCATTCCTTTCCTTCTTCACAGTGAGTGCATGCTGATACCAGTGTACGGGGTTTCTTCAAGGCTGGATTCCTAGCCTGCAGCTTCTTATAATGAGTGTAATAGGAAATGGTGGAATAGTTAACATCTGGTTTGATTATGCAGAATTATTTAGTCATTTCCATAATACCCTTTGTAAAATGCTTGCTGCTTGATAAACCAGCGTTTCTCCTGCTCCAGATGACAGTACCAGAAATCCTTCATGTCTACAATAATGAAATGAAATAAAATGAGTTCTTTACCTTTTTTTCTTTTCCTCTGGACTTCACTGCCTGTCAGAATAAAGTGTGAAGTTCGTCTGTGTGCAGGACTATGAATAGGGATGAGGTGTAATAGTTGCATTTATTACTTCTCGGTGAGCCAGTAACAAGATGTAAATGATCTGTATTAATCTGAAACATGGCTTGGCTTGAAGGAAGGTCTGCAGAACAAACCCCTGCTCTGCCAGGCTGTTTCAGTGGGGGAGGCCTGACAGGGTAAGAAGCCCTATTTTATAAGCTCAGTAATAATTGGATTTGCACCCTCTGGCTGGCTTCCTTTGGTCTGTGACTGATCCTTCTTTAACTTTGGAATCACTTGCTCTTATCTGTTATCTCTTAAGATAAGAAACCCTGGTCTCTTATCTGGTCCTCTTATACTGTGGGCAGTAAGAGGATGGGTTGCTGTGTGAAGATGGGGCTGTTGCAGAAGAACCCAGGATGTCCTGTAGATTTCTGCCTTGGCCTCAGGGAGAGAGAAACTCGCACATGAAAAAGGCAAATTAACAAAAGGCAAATGCTGTGTGATTTGTACTTCTCTAACACCTACTTAGAGTAGCTGATGCTAAAGGGTGAGTGTCAGGAGGATGGAGCCAAGTTCTTCTCAGTAACATCCAATGATAGGACAAGGGGTAATGGATGCAAGCTGGAACAGAGGAGATTCCAGTTAAATATGAGGAAAAATTTCTTCACAATGAGAGTGACTGAACACTGGCAGGGGCTGCCCAGGGAGGGTGTGGAGTCTCCTTCTTTGGAGACATTCAAAACTCACCTGGACGTGTTCCGGAGTGACCTGCTCTAGGTGTCCCTGCTCCAGCAGGGGGATTGGACTGGGTGATCTTTCAAGGTCCCTTCCAATCCCTAATATTCTGTGATCAGATGGCTCCAGTGGAGACCAGGGGAAGCAGAGATGCCAGGAAATGAAGGGGGATCCAGAACAGCATGGGGATTTGCCAGATTTTGTAGGCTTTTTGGTGACTAGTTATCAGCTAGTAGGTCACTACCTTGCAACTCCACGGCTGTCCTCAAGGCATGTTAGCCCTTTTCTCCGTGCTCTGAAGGAGAGCAGTATCAACCTTTATGGTGTCTCTTGCCCAGTGTGAAATGCATTTGCCAGGAGATTGCTGCGCAGCTGGCTCAGGACCAGAACAAAGTTGAATTTTGAAGTCTTTTATGCAGAGGGAAATGCTTGGGGCCTCTTTGACTCTAAGCACATGTGCTCCTGGAAGCTTCTCTCTTCAATATTTTAACACATCAGTGTATCTTTGAACACCATACCTAGAGCCTTTGCTGATCTGGTGTGTCAAATGTTTTTTTTTTATTTTAATAGCAAACAAACTCCCCAAACCCTAATCAAATGGAAGAACTAAGCCATCTATGAGGTGAGCTGTGTTGTTCTGGCCTGATAGCCCAGCCTTTTCCCTGGCTCCTGCCTCACCCCCTCACTTGCTTCATCCTCCGTGTGTGTTGTCAGGGCATGATCCTCACCTGAGCCTGACCAAAAAACCAGCCTTGCACTAGGCAAAAAAACACTACGGTCTTCTGAACAAAAGCTGAAGGACGCAGATAAGCCTGGAGAGGTCTCTGTAGTGAGAAACTGCTGCAGATCCGTGCTTGTTTCCTCCTGGCTATCAGTCATCTGTCGAGTGCTTTATAGATATTCACAGGAGTGGTGCTGTACTAGCAAACAGCGCTTGTAGCCAGCTTTTGGAGTCTGTCCTGATCACTGAATTCTCTCAAGCGTGTAGAACGGTGTGGATGGGTTTTGGTTGTTGTTTTTTTTTTTAAAAAAAAGAAAGGCAAACCAACATATATATATATTTAAAAGGACTTTATCAATGAAAGGTGGTCTGGGTGCCTTTGGAAAGGGAGTTTGTGGTAGGACAGCTTCTAGGTGGGCTGCAGGATGGCTTGGCAGAAGGGCTCTGGGGAAGATCTAGTGTCAGTGGAGGGTTGTGCCTTAGCTTCAAACCGTAGCCGTGTAGCTTGGCAGAGCCGGTTCCTGAAATATCTTAGTGCACTGTAAGGTCTCTTTACTATTGGAGTGGCCCATTACATCATGAAGGTGGTTTTTTGTGTTGGTTGTGGTTTTTTCCTGTCCGAGGGAGGGGAGCATCCTCTAAAGGAAGACGAAGCCCACCTCTCTGAGCTGTTGCAAGAGCCGGCACGCAGCCTCTTCGCCGTCTTCTGTGTTATTGAAGAGAGCTGCCTGTCAGAGGAACGTGGCCAAGATGCATTGTGTTTTCCTGTAGCTCATAGCTGTTCCCTAGAAATCTAAAGCTTTGGGGAAAGCCAGCTTCCTGTCAGTGTTATTTTTATTCCATTTCACGGTTACCCCACTGGGTTTTGTGGAGCTGCTCAGGGCTGCTGGCAGCTGGGGCAGGGGATTGAAGGGGGTTTGTGGAGCTGCTCAGGGCTGCTGGCAGCCGGGGTGGGGGGTTGAAGGGGGTTTGTGGAGCT
>VZTM01040204.1:595877-627223 GCA_013400555.1 Jacana jacana
GTGGGGGGGGGGGGGGGTGGGGGTGTGGGGGTGGTGAGGTTTTGCTCTTATTAACCTGCATATAAAGCTCCTGTCCGCTGTAGGTGCGTGGGGTAGTTCTCTAATCAGCTCTGCTCAAGTAACAGCAAAAAACCAACCCCAACCCCAACTCTGTTCCCTGTGCTTTCCCATCATGGCGTTTCTCTCTGTCCTGTACACAGCCAGCGAGTGGGACGTGCTTGCGGCCGCGTGGTCAACTGGGCTCCGCTCCCACCATCTGACACTTGGCTTAAATGAACTCGGTCTTTCTCTCCTCTCTCTCCTTCTCTCTTTCAGCTTGGCAGTGACCTTGGCGGGGGCATTGGAGGAAGCCCGGCAGTAAGTGCCATTCCATTTTTTTCCCCCAGTTTAAAAAAGAAAGCTGCTCAAAGCTCAGGGTTTTTAAATACAACCTCACCCACTCTCTGCCAGAAGATGCTTAAATCCCTGAAGGTGATTGAAAATGGATAACTGCAACCAAAAAACACACAGGTCACAACCTATGTTGCTATGAGTCCAACTGTCTCCTGGGCTTCCCTAAGAGCAGCCAGGGCCAGAGCTGTTGCTTCTGCTTAGCTCTTCTCTCTCACAGCTTGTAGTTTGAGCACCAGTGTTAACACAGGCAGTACCCGAGTCCTTGTGCAACCGCTTTGGTAGCTGGAAGGCTTAGGATGCTTATCTCTCTACTCACAAAGCCTGTTCTGCTGTAACCCTAACCCAGCCTCACCACAGGCTTGTCTGAACTCAGTCCTTTTCTCTTCCCAAATACTACATAAGATTTTTCCTGGATGTCAGGATCAGGTGATTTGAGCTTTCCTACTATGTGTGGTTGGTGCTGAACTCTGCCTGCCACGGGCTGCCCTCCCTGTGCCTGTGTTTTTTGAGGGTCCCAGTGCCTGGAGTGATTGTCCAGGATATGGAGGAATGGGAGACTTTCAGGCTGCTTCCAGAGCACCCTTGGCTTCAGATGCATACTGACTTCTTCCAGGAAAGTATGGGGAAAGGATGCAAGATGCCTTGGAGACATGGTGGGCAGGAGGGAGTGTGCCTCCAACCCACAGCCAAAAGCAGCCTCCTGGAGAAAGCTGCAGTCCCTCTTCCTGGGACTGCGTAGCCAGTATTCAGCGAGGAAAGCATACTCAGTTCTGGAGTGAGGGCTTTTCAGAGACCCTTGTTACGGCTGCAGTCATTCTTTCTCCTTCTTTCCCTGTGAATCTTGCATTCCTTTCTAACTTCAGCATGAGGGCAGAGGAGAGCCGGTGGTACAGTCTACCTGTAGCCCCCAGGCAGTGCACACCAGGCTGTGGGAGATAATTATTCTGTAGAAATCATCCCTGCAAAGCCAGGTCTCTGCCTTCCTGGGCCAGCAGAAACCCCACAGACCAGTTCTGTAGAACCACCAGTTCTGCCTCTCCAAAGGGCTGATTGAAACTATGATCTCAGGTGCTTTCCTGAACACAGACCAGCACTGAGACTGCAGACCCAGACCAGTCACTGGTATTTCCTACTGCCTCCATAGTCACTCTGCCTGTGAATCCTGTTCTCAAGCACTTAATTCTTCCTGTTCACAGCAAAGAGGAGAACTTTGGAGCTTAACTTGAGTGTGACTGTCCCACCTGGAGCTGGGTACTTAAAGGTTAATATTCCGTTTTGGTGCCCTCATTTTAAGTCCTGAGAGGGAAGGATTGACCTTTTTGCAGAAAGGCTGTCTTCAGGCAGAGACAACTCGTTCTGCTTCAGATAATGAACTTTTTGGACCACAGTGCTGAAAATGGAAAGCTCTGGCTGTGGGTGGGAGTACACGATACGGTCCTGACTCCCTTGCTATCTCTGGATATGCAAAATTTTGCAGGTTCCTGAAGACTGTTGTAGTTGGGGGAAGATTTGAGGCGTTTTTTTCTTTTTCCTGGGTGTAGATCCACAAAGCACATTGTCTTTATGAGAAGGAGAGGTGGAGAAGAAGGTTTCCTCTACAGTGGGAATAGATAACTGGAGCTATAAAAACGGTGTGAAAGCCATTGCATGGTTGAGGTGACAGCCGAGTGTAGGGATTAGTTGCCAGGAGCTTTGGAATTCAAATGCATTATTTAGCACAGTTGTTAATTCAGCAGGGAAACTGCAAATGGCTTTACAATATTTAGGATATTGCCTGAGTCCACGCTTTATTTAATAATAGCGCTCTTCTTATGTGATGTTAATCAGTACCTGTTCTTTCTACCTCCTCCAGGTGGGGCAGACCTACATTCCTTCTTCTGTGCCAGCCACCTTTGCCCCTTCACCCACCCCAGCAGTGGTGAGCAGTGGACTCAATGATCTCTTCGAGCTCTCGTCTGGTATAGGCATGGCTCCTGGAGGATATGTGGCTCCAAAGTCTGTACGTAAGGAAAAGGAATCGTCCTCAGTGTATTGCCTTCCCTTAGGCTACAAGAAACCTGAGATTGCTCACTTCTCTCCTTTATTGTGGGTCTCTGGTGCTGTGGCGGCACCTTAGTTCAACTCAGTCCCATTAGGGATGCCCGGGGTTTTTCCCAGGCAGAGTAATGGTGTGTTGGAGACTGTTAGCTGTAAGTTACAGGCTTCTGGGTGGTTTTTTTCTTTAGCAGTTCCCTCGTTTTGCCTGTAACAATGTTACTCTAAAGGATGGCATATGTAAGATATAAGAATTTAAATTTTCAGAGCAGCTTTCCTGGAGACTTACTTCTTAGTAAGTTTCCCCGGGAAAATGAGGGCAGGAAACAGTTTGCTACAGCTTTCATGGAAGATTCATTTATTTGGAGGAATCTGGTGTGACAGTGAAGATAAAAGCACGTGCTTGGGATGAGCGTGCTGCAGTGTAATGCGGATAAATGCTCTGTTAGTGACAGAGATTGCAGATGCTCTGACTGGAGCTTAATCTGAAGGGCTTGTGAGATGCAGAATGTGGTTCTGGTACCAGGGTGTGGAGCAGCCACAGGGACTTCAGGATCAGCCTTTTGTGCCTGAAAGGGAATAAAGAAAAATTAATACTCTCGTTAAATAGTCGATAGATCACACAGAATCACAGAATCGAATAAACTAAAGTCATCCTGTGAAATCTAGGATCTCCAGATACTGTAGAGCATACTAAAAACTTTTGGTCCTCAGCTGCTTGCAAGTGTTACACCAGATATAAGACCAAGTACAAAAGAACTGAGGCATTTTGAACGAAGTACTTTGTTTTGCGCCTCTCCAATTTGAGTCTGGGATTTTCCCACAAAGATGATTTGGGAATCCAGAACCTAAACAGCAAATTGTATGGGCCCTGTGCTTTTATTTGGTTCAAACTTCGGTATTGTCCTGCCTCTAATAGCCCAACAGATCCTGGAGAAGCCTGTCCATCAGCAGACCTGGTAAGTCTCACATTAGTGTGATGGGCACAAGCTTTTACTGTTTCTTGTGCACACTAATGTTACAGCATATTTGAGTTCTTACGTGAGCGCTGTGAGCACCCTTTAGGAGCAGCGAGCTTGTTTCTCCTTGGTGAGCTTGATCCTTCCAACACCCCGTGTCGTATCGTCCCTCTAGTGCTTCCGTAGCCTCTGTGGGCTCAGTGTGCCAACGTAGCTGCATTTCCAAACTCAAGACTTTTCTGTCGTTTGGAAAACTGTGCTTGTTTGTTATCTTCAGACCAGACTTCTCATGATGAATGCCGTCTCTTGTGCTCAAGGTTTGGTTGCCTGCAGTGAAGGCTAAAGGATTGGAGATCTCGGGCACCTTCAGTCACAGGCAGGGACACATCTACATGGAGATGAACTTTACCAATAAGGCTTTGCAGCACATGACCGACTTTGCCATTCAATTCAATAAGAACAGGTAAGAAATCAATATGATTTGTCTGCTATCTTAAAAAGATGGTCTGCTCCTAGGAAAGGAGTCTGTGTCTACACAGTTAGGTAGAGGGAAGGCTTTTATTTAGGTCCACAATGCAGTCATGGAAACAGGTGGATGATCCAGGTTGAACTCTCCATCACACCACAGTTGTGTGAAGGGGCTGAAGATAGAGAATGATAAATCTGAGGAAACAGGCAGCAGACAGTCCTGTTTTTTTCCCAGTTCTGAATCATAGAATGGTCCAGACCAGAAGGGACCTCTAGGGTCATATAGTCCAACCTCCCTACAGTCAGTAGGGACACCCCCAACTAGACCAGGTTGCCCAGGGCCTCCTCCAGCCTCCCCTTGAATATCTCCAGGGAAGGGGTTTCAACCACCTCCCTGGGCAACCTGTCCCAGTGTCCCATTCCGAATATCCAGTCTACATCTGCTCTTCTCTAGCTTGAAGCCATTGCCCCTCATCCTGTCCCTGCAGGCCTTTGTAAACAGACCCTCCCCAGCCTTTCTGTAGCCACTTCAGGTACTGGAAGGCTGCTATTAGGTTTCCCTGGAGGCTTCTCTTCTCCAGGCTGAACAACCCCAGCTCCCTCCCCAGCCTGTCCTCGCAGCAAAGGTGCTCCAACCCCCTGATCATTTTTGTGTCCCTCCTCTGGACCCGCTCCATCAGGTCTGTGCCCTTCCCATCTTGTGGGCTCCAGACCTGCACAGGGTGAGGTCTCACCAGAGTGAAGTGACAGAATCCCCTCTCTGGATCTGCTGGCAACGCACCTTTTGATGCAGCCCAGGATGGGATTGGCCAGCTTCTCAGCCATCAGCACCCCCAAGTCCCTTTCCTCAGGGCTGCTTTCTAACACCTCATCCCCTGGTCTTCTCTGAAACAGCGTCTGCCCCATTTAATTTCTGCAGTTTTGAGGCAGCCTCATGAACTGTTAGGCAGGTTAGTGGCTTCATAGCCAGTAAGTGCCCTGAGGAAAACAAGAGTGTAAGCAGGCAAGCATCTGAGCTACCCAGGTATCAATCTGTAATGCTTCTACCTCCTGACTTAATTGCTGTGCTGCCCCTCAGACTCTCTGGAAGTATAGGTCTCATTAATAAAGCCAGTTGTCAATGAAGGAATTGCAAGGCAAGAGCCTATAGCACATGTTTTCTCTGCAATTGGCAGCAGAACAATTTTGTCAGAAGGAGCAGCCACTTGAATGTTTAGAGCATACAGATTGTTCTCAGAAACCCATCTCAGCCAAAAGACATGACATGGCAGTACAGCCCCGGTGTCTTCCCACAAATACCCTTCTCAGTCAGAGAAGATTATCATGTGGTTTACTCTGTGTTATCTTGAGCAAGGACCAGGCTAGTTCTTCTCAGGGCTATAAAGAATATCTTGTGCCTGAAATGTTCCCCATATTTCTTAAGATCCCTTCACTGGAAAAGGGGTCTCTACACTTTATCCACAAAACCAGGTCTTTAACATCACTGTTAGCCTTGCAAGTTTGGGATTTCTTGGGATGAATAATATTTACTTACAAAAGACATTATGCTAAATAAGTCTTGGTAAATGTTCTCCTTGGACTGCTGTATTTTCTGGAGAGTTTTGCTAAGCTGCTATATGCAAATATTTCATGCAAATTGGCCTGAAACAAAACCGCTTTGCTTGTGATTTTTCCCCATACATCAAGCTGAGCTCTAGCCCACACCTATGTGGTACTTCCCGAGGATGTAAGCAGTTTAAATACTGTACAAACAAGCAATTTCTCCTCTTGCAGCGTATCGGCACATGCTCCATATACAACCTACTACTATTTACTTTTCTACAAATATTTTTCTCGAGTCACCAGTGCTTTCCTCTGTGGCTGCTGCATTGGAAAAAGCTGCAGTGGGCTGGCTCTTTAGGTTTAAATATTAAGCTTTCTGACTGGGAAGTTTCTATTGCTTTTCACCCTCTCCTGCTGCTACAAGTGGCCTTCACTGCAGTCTTGGGGTAGAGCATTAAAATAAAATCAGAGATAGCTGGAGCTCGGGTGGGCTGTAATGTCACAGCCACTTCGTAGCAAAGCACAACTTTCTTTTCCCTCTGAGTCTGAGGGAAAACACCAGGGCTTCTGTTCCCCAAGGGTACATGGCTGCAGAAAGCAAATCACATGGCTGGGCCCTTGCTGAGAATATTCTTTGGGGTTTTTTTCCCCATCTCCCAAGAGCTGAGTACTAAGGAAAACAAAGAATGGGGCGTCTACTGGTTTCTGAAAGTGACGTACCTAGTACACATGCGGCTGACTCTCTGCAGAGACAGTGTCACTTTTTTAGCACATAAAATAAAAATACACACCTCTACATCTTTGTTCCTGTAAATCCTGTAAATATAAATGTCTATCACCTCTGAGCTAACACGAATTCCGCTGAAGAGAAATGTGGTCACAAGTGGACACTAAAACTCTCTTACACATCTGTGCTTCCATCTGCTTTCGAGAAGAAGCCGGCACACAGTACAGGAGTGCTGTGTTAAATTCTAGCTGCTTTTTCTCTTCTCCACACTAAGTCAGAAGTGCCTGTGGGATTAAGTGCCTTGTGGACCAAAGGGGCAAGTAAACATTTGCTTTGCTGTGGTGGTAAATGTCCTCAGCGGAAGGAGTCTCAACTCAAGCAGCAGAGGCAGATGCTGTCGTTTGGGACTAGACAGCTGCCTGCAATGATTCATTTGTTCTGCCATGCTCCTTTACAAACTGTGTGCTCCTCCTTGACTGTTTGTTCAGTGTTGGCTCTGGTTCTTCCTCCAGAGCTCCCAGTGATACGCCAGCCGTGCAGGGTGTGATATACTCTACTCACAGAACTCTGCAATAATGTGAGAGAGCCAGGAGACCTGAGTCTGAGTCCAGGTGCTGTTCCTTGCTGGGCCAGCTGCTGCCCCAGCATGTAGACCAGTGCCATGAAGGTAATGGAAGAGTGCCCTAATGCTGGTCCCCTGGGTAGGATGGTGCCTGTTGTCAAGGACACCAGCCTGATTGTGCCTTGTCCTACTTTAAGGGTCTTCTGGTTTGATGTGTCGTCTTCCCCTGGAGTAACACAGGGGCAGCTCAGGAGTAATGGGAGGCAAAAAAAAGAACAGGTTGGACAATGCAGCGCTTGTCTCATCGCCTCTGTTTTTCTCTTGCCCAGCTTTGGAGTCATCCCCAGCACCCCACTGGCCATTCACACGCCTCTGATGCCAAACCAAAGTATTGATGTCTCGCTGCCCCTCAACACCCTGGGACCAGTCATGAAAATGGAGCCTCTGAACAACCTCCAGGTAAGGACTGTCTCGTTCGGGACAGGGAGGAAATCATCAGGTGCTCAGCCCAGTTTCTTTGGCTCAACCCAACGTGGTAAGACCCTAGTAACAAAATACCACTTGTATAGGGGTAAGCAGGCAGACATTATGGATGTGGACCATAAGTCTGGTGAAAACTTCTTCCTATTCCTCTTTCCAGGAAGACTGAAGCAGACACTTCTTGAATTTTTGAGTTTGCCCTTTCAAACACCTCAGACCTACTGCTTGTATCTGTGCAGATTAAGGTCTTTGTCTGCTCCACTACCACTTCTGTATGAGTATGGGCATGAGTTTTGGTTGGGAACCGGAGCTGGTCTCACAGAGAAAGCGTGTGCCTGTGGTGGAAGCAGGCAGTGTGAGCTGTCAGCAAGAATCGAGGCAATTAAAGGAATTGCAGGAAAGCTGGTAACTGCTGAGTGATTAATATTTCTCCAGTGCTCTTAACTTCCAGGGTGCTTTACAAAGGCATTGGCACATCCCTGCCCCAGATAGCTTAATCCAAGGCAAACAAAATAGGCTCCAGGAAAGGCAGAGAGGAGAAGTGATGTAAGCAGCTAATGTTTCATTAACGAGGCTGTTGGTGCGTGTTAGGGACAGCATTCCCTAGAAGCGGCTTTTTTATCAGATTGGGCTGCCAAACTGATAAAGGCATGACAGATTCAGGGAGATGGTCCCCTCTGGTTTGAACCAGAGATTGTCTCCGTCAGTCCTGCCATGCCTCGGGGACCTTGGTCTTGAAGAACTCATTAGGCAGACACTTCTCCCTGGAGGGGAGGCTGTGTGGAGTGCTCAGCGAGTGACTCCTGCCTCTGCTCTGCATAGCTGGGTCCTCCAGGGTGATGTTTCCCAGTATCCCAAGAGTGTGGTTAACTCACAGTGTAGCATGTCTCGCTTGCCTCATGTCTCCAGGAGATGGAACTAGGTTGGGTTCCTGTAGTGTTGGGTTTCTGTAGGGGAATATTTTGAAGCAGCTCGTTCTCTTTTTAGATTAAGAGAATGCAATGGAAGTTACTATTTATTCTGCCTGAGCAACTGTTTTTTCCCTTCTTTTGACTTCCATTCTGGGGCTTATGACTTATTGATGAGTCTTTGGGCAAACAGCTTGAAATAGCTTCCTTGGCGCTCAAACGAGCAGTCCTACACTCCGGCTCCGAGCTCCGTCATGTGACTGGGGGAGCGTGTGGACAGGCAACAAATTACATGTATTGACTTCCATCCTGTGGGAAAGCTGGACTCCCTCCACGTCCAGGTCGTGAGGATGTGGTTGACTGCATTTGGGTCAGCTGGGGTAAAAATCTGCCTCCTGCTCTGAAGGAAATTTGGAACTCTCTAGGAGGTGACAGTCCTCCTCTGCCTCTCTAACGCTGGGGACTCTCTTAACATGGCATTCTCAACTTGCTGCTTCCTTTGATCAGGAAGGAAGTGAAGTATTTGGGTTATTGAACCTCTAAAGGAATCAGAACACGGTTTGTTTCTTGTAGCATCTTCTGCTAGAACAAAGCAAAGAGAAGACATGGGAGGAAACCTCCAGCTACCTTACACTGAGACAGCGGAGTGTTCATTAGTGCCAGACTCAGTTGCTAATTTGCGAGCTCGCTCATTGCCATAGAAGTTGGCTGCCCTTTTACAATTGGGGAAGCTGCCATATGGAGTAATAGTATATTTCTCTGCAAAGAGTTGAATCACGATAGCAGATGCCAAGTTAAAAAGAGCACTCCCCTTACTTTTCTGACAGCAGTGGGTTTGATGGAGATCTGTCGTTGCCCTGACAGCCAAGGCTCTGGTTTTGTTTGGTGAGTTCATGTAGAAATTATCTGTCTTGAAACATTCAGAAATCGTTTTGGTGACCTACTTAGGGAACAATTTATAGCATAATATAGGAGTAGAGAATACAAATATTCCTGTATTCATTGAAGAACCAAAATACTCATCAAGTTTAATTTGTTTAATGTGTTTTTTTTCTGAGCTGGGGAACTTTGAAGTAGATGCAGGGCTGATTTGAACCTGAGGACCTTATGTTCATCTCCTATTCTGGTGGGGTTTTTTTTGTTTTAGTATCAAGAAAAATAAGTCCTGAAGTAACCAAACTGATAGCTTTCAACTTTTTGTCATGTTAATTAGAAACTTCAAAGACTAGTTGTACATTCCTTAGGCAACTATTTCAGAAGTAATGAATTCAAGTCAAGTTCAGGTTATTTTTACTACCATTTCTAATCTTTCACCCAATACAGCTGGTCTAATCTTAACACTTGTAATCATGGAAAGAAACTAAAATATTTGACAAGTTAACAAAAAAAAACATTTTTACAAGAAGATGAGGAAGACAGAAATATTTTCAGAGGCTTACTTGGGTAAAATATAACTATGATTCCCAACTGAAAAGTCTTCTGTTTGCCAGTCATGTTGCAGCTGGTGATAACGAATAGCAGGCTTTCTCCCTCCCATCCCAAAGCAGTGATGATAATTTGACTGATAATCTGACCAGATTCAACACCCAGTTGAGCAAGCCAAAGTTAGAGCAGGCACAGCACTGCGAGGCTGAACAGGCTCCGTCTCTGCTCTCAGGTTTGTCTCTTGTACCTCTCTTGCAGACTAAAAAGCCATTGTCAGAATGCTTTTGGGATATGCCTATTGCTAAAGGGACCCTGACTTAGTTATTTGTGTGCTGGGGACACTCTTGCAGTGCCTTGTCAGCATCTCAGGCTGTCTGGCATTTGTGGGTGCTGTGGTCCCCCTGCCCAGAGCTCTGTCTGCAGAGCACAGTGCTCATAAGCCATAATGAGCTCTTCCCCAAAGGTGTGTGAGAGGAAATGGCTCTAGTAGTCACACAGGCTTGTTTGGGTCCTGCAGTTGCCTTTTCACAGCCAGAGCAGTGTAACCCCTCTGATGGCAGGTAGGCTGTGGGGCTTGTACCTGGTGGAAGACATGGGGGTGATGGGATGCCTTTGCCATCTCGTGTATGAGACCTTGAGCTCTCAAAGAGGAAAATGGGTTCTGAAACAGGGATTTGCATTGATGGGGAATCTTCTTTCCAGTTACTCTTCAGCTTCAAGTCAAATTTGGAATAAGAGAATGCCTGGGATGGAAGCCTGTCTGTGCTAAAGAGAACCAGTGTTCCTAATAAATGGCCTTTCAAGGGCTACGAAATGCTGTAAAAACAGAATACCCAATTTGTCCATTTGGGTACATGTGAAGTACTCCCCTAACCCTGGAAATGGGTGACTTGGAGCCAGCCTGCTGCAGGAGTTTGGAGCTCAGGCCTGGCCTGTCATGGCAGGAATATGCTGATTTCTTTTGTGAGATGTTAGCCATTTGCAGGAGATGAGACAATAGAAAACAAGCATCAGGGACTCCCAGAGCAGTAATGAGTTTGCCCGAGCCTGGAGCATCACCATTCTCTTGGGATCCGCATTCCAAATTGATAAATAAATGTGTTGCATTCCTCAGTGTTACCTGCTGCCAGGGCTGTTTGTTGCAGACACTGAGCATGCAGCTGAAGGGAGCACAGCTTCAGTTTTCAGACACGCTCACGGGGAGGACCTGGCGAGCATTGAAAGGGAGGATCTGCCAGCTGCATTTCTTCTGAAAAGTGACACTTGGAAATGGAGAGCTCTCCCTTGCTGCTGAGCAGTGTGAGGTGCAGAACGTTTTTATTTCTTCCAAATGAGTTTGGCAGTACATTTCTAAAAAGGCAGATGAAGGTGCAGCTTCTTCATTGAGAAGAGATCGGTCTTGCTTAATGCACTGGATCCTGTTTGTCCTCCTGTGCTCAGCTCTGCTGTAACCTGCTACCTCGCTCTCGCTTGCCATGCAGAGCCCCTGGAGCTCTCATTCATCAGAAGTGTTAATGTATCCCAGGTCACAGATGCAGAGCTCTCAGTACTTGGAAACAGATTTCACACATTCAACTCTCCATAAAAACAAGGCTGAGAATCGGTATGAGCAGCAAGTCCAGCCAGCAGATGTTCTCCCTTCAGAGCCTGCTTGATAAATGGCACAATATCTGTCTGGGTGGGAGTTTGTCTCAAAATTACTGGACCAAGCACCTCAGAACAGCCTCGGATGGCTGGGTGTGGAAGGGACTTTCTTAGGTTTGTTGCCTGTGTTATTGTTTTTAACAGCCTCTACTAGCGAGAGTTCTTTATTCCAGCAGAGAACCCTCCTGGGAGCTCCTGGAATGAAGGACTCTGATCACAGCTTGGCGTCTGTGTCCAGTTCCCAGCTCAGCTGTGGAAGGCAGGTCTGCCACATGGTCCTGCTCACTTCAGAAAACGTACATTTTGAACTTCCAAGTACAGCCAGGCACACAAGAGAGCGTAACACTCCCGGTAACTGGCTGTTCCCTGGCCACGGACGTCAGCGATGTGCCCGGAGATGGTGGCCACAACCAGGGTGGGCACTGGCCCAGCCTCGCTGTCTGAACACAACAGGCTCTGGGCATCATGCCTGGAGGTACAGCATCTGGCTGGCAAGAGTCTGTAAGCATCCTGAGCACCTTACCTGTCAAAGAAAATGAAGTGAGGGAGCCAGCACTCCCCGGGGGCATCTGCCAGCCTGAGCAGCAGACTGTCACAGAATAAACCATGACCTTGTGCTGGCAGAGGTAGAAAAGACTCTGCAGAGGGAGGGTTCTTCTTGCCTTAACAGTTTGGCTGTTACCAGGCTCTAAAGCAAAACCCAACTTGAAGTAAATCCTTAATTTAGTGGAGGTGCTAATGGGTATGTTGTGTACTTGCTGCTGATGGAAAGCATCTGTGTTGCTTTCAGACTTGACTCTGAAAGTTGGTTCTTATGCTCAAGTCTGGGATTTAAAGCACCAGAAACAGACACGGGAAGAAAATAACTTAGCATTGTTCTTATGAGGTTCTTCTTCCCCAAAATACTGTGTGTTGGCCTTCAGAGGGTTGCAGTGCCAGAAAGGACATCAGAAGGGTGCTCCTGCTGCAAGATGAGCAAGGATGTTCCGGGGACTATTTCTAGAGGTGCTGCTTCCGCTAGTCAGATCAGGAATAAGACATAAGTGATTGGGAACCCTGTTCCTATTTTTGGTGGGCTCACACCTTTTCAGCAGTGAAGCTGGCACCTTTGGACTTGAATCCCTCAGAAGCTTTGTAGTCTGCTTGACTAAATTCACAGGGTGGCAAAATTATTTTTTTTCCTCCTTTCAAAAAGATCACAGATGGAAAGCGATTATTTTTTTGAAATGCTTCTGTTTCAACTTTCAAATGTCTGAAGCTGAAGGTCTTGTTATGGATTTTCGTAGTTCATGTCGCTGTTGACGGGTTAAAGCTGCAAAACCATGGGCGAGGTTAGTCTGGACTGGAGGATTTATTGCATGCAAGTGGAGGTTCCTTTAAAGACTCAGACCTGGAGAGACTTCACTGCTACTGGTCTTGCTTTAGATGTCACAGGTTGTTTTGGAACCACGTCCCCACCAAAGGAGCACTGCAATTCCTTTGGCAAGTGGCTGTTGTTAGCCACTGGGTTTCGCAGAGTGGGTCTGCTTTCTGCCTGCGATTGCCTTTGTAGGCTGTCAGATGGCATTGGATGCTCCTCATGCAGCAGCACAAGAGTTGAAGCATGACCTTGGGAAGCTATTACCAAATGGTAGGGCCTCTTAGCCTCGTCTTGCTGCAAGTTTCCTCACCTGGGTATCTGCAGGTGCCTTTCCATGGACCCCATCTTGCAGACCACAGAGATGTCAGTGCATGCCTGGCTGTTTTGGGGGGGAGTATGCCATGCTCAACCATGGAAGCAAGTCTTGAAAAGCTTACCAGTCTTGTCCCAGTGCTATGGGTTTAAGGAGACTGTAGCTTTTTTCCCTTCCTGTTTGGAAAAATTATTTGTACCAGCTGGTTTCTGCGACGTTACAGGTGCTTGCAACGTGACACATGATGACATTACTGAACCCGATGATGCAGGTTGGCAGGAAGGCTGGCATGTGGCTTGCTTTTCTTTGCTGGGAAGCAATTGCACTTCAGAGTGTCTTAATTAGGTAGCTCTCCAGAGGATAGCCAAAGCAGCTTACTCAGTGTGTTTCTGCAGAGTTGAGAAGCAGGTCAGCAGATACCTTTTTATAGCATTCTCATAACTGCAGGGACAGGGTTAGCATATTAATTTGGAGCATGCCTCTAGAACCATGACTGGCGAGAAGGCACTGCTTTCCAGCCCCTCTCGTAAGATAGAGCTGTTGTACAGCGACAACCATTAGCTACAAAAGCTAAGCCATCTCTGTTGTTTTAAAGCAAGGGAATTAATCATTAAATCAGAGCTGTAAAAGATCTTAGGTCATGCAGTGTAGTCCCTGCCATGCTTTGTTGTTTTGCTACAGTTCCTCTTATTGAGAGCATTATCAAGGCTGATTTTAAATATTCCAAGCGCTGGAGCTTCTCTTCTCCTCAGGAGAATTTTGTGCTGCTTAATAATTCTCACTGACAAGTTTTCCCAGACGTTTAGCCTAAATCTTTCCTCTTCTCGCTTGTCTCCGTGATTTCTATCCAAGCATAGCATCTGGAATGGCTGAAGTGCTGTCCCTTCCCCAACTCTTCCCCCTCCAGATTCAGAGGTGAGTTTTTGGCTGCTCCTCCAGCCTGTGCAATCACATCTGGCAGAGGTGAATTACTGAGGTCCATCAGGCCATCTGCTTTTGCCCCCCTGGCTTTGTTGCCTCTCACTCAGACACCAGATGCTCCAGCTCATGAGTGTGACACCAGGAGCTGAAGCACATGACAGTTCCCCATTACAGGGGACCATTTCCTTTCTTTTTTTTACCTTTTTTTTGTTGCCCCTAGGTTGCACCATCATTTACATGGTTTTAGTGGGCTTTAAAATAATCCCGTCTTAAGCTGGTTTGCACTGTGGGAATTAAATATAAGCCACTACCTTTAGTGATGGCTGAAAGCAGAAACCCCACAGGCTGTCACATCTACCTTTCTGCTGTTCTTTGCACTTCTGGGACCTTCCCAGTTGCTGGAAGAGTTCGTTCAGGAGCTTGATCTCCTGCCACTTGTCCTCTGGCTTGTACACTTGTCTCATCAGCTGACTTGTGTTTGAATTATCTGGTTTATTCCCCTCCCCTGTCTCTCTGCAGCTGTTTTTACTGACATTTGGGGCTGTCTTTCCAAACCTCCCACTATAGGACAATAGATTGTCGCAGCAGAACACTAATGTATGTAATTATTAATGTGAATGGAGTTTGTCTTGGCATAAATCTTTGTAGCAGCAAATTAATTTTGTTGGCTCGGCATCCAGCATGGTCTGGTTTGTGTTTCAGCTGGGTGACAAATGGGAGAACTCCTTCTGGGATTTTTCAAAGGAAATAGGAGCTTGAACAGTTCCTGAAATCCAGGGCTCTGCATGCAGCCTCACTTTTAGGTCTCTCTTCTGGGCTAAGTTTCCTTAGTTGCAAGCAAGGGCAGGTGTCTGCTGAACTGTGCTCCTGTGACAGGCTGTGTCTGCACGGGATGATGTGAGGAGAGCGTGAGAGGCATAGGAATAAAGCCCAGAGCTACCTCTGTCTGTGTGATGTTATGACAGTGCACTTTCTCAGACCTCCACTTCGCTGCTGCTTGTACCATCAGCTCCTAGCCTGGGGAAAACTGAAAGTGAGATTGCTCCCCGTGTTAGCAGAAATTAGTCAGTATTGTGGCAAGCGTGTGTGATAAAAGGCAATCCAGTGCATCTCCTTGGGTGGCAGAGTTTAATGACACTGAGAATTAAGTCTTTTGTCAAGTGATCTCTTTTTCTACTTGCCCTGATTGCTCTGCAGCAGGGTTTTCTTTTTCCAAGAGTCAACACCTGGCACGAGTTTGTGCAGGAAAAGGCAGGAGACTTGGGAGGTACTGCAAGGAAGGTGCAGGCTGTGGACAAGCTTCAGGCTTGCTAGAAAGTGTCCAGGCTGAGATATGACTAATCAAGGAATTGGTGTGTTCAGACACGACTGAGCTGGGAGTGAAAATAAAGAATACCCAGGGGTTTGGAGCTGGGGTTTGGAGCAAGAGTGAGGTGGCAGAGGTGGGGCTGGAGAAGCTCATGTGTGGTATGACAGATGCGGTGGTAGAGAATGTACCTTGGAGGTGGAAGAAGTGATGGCAGAGAGAGGCTGAATGAGAGCAGAGAAGAGCAAGGAGGCTGGCTGTGACCCCATCAGTGTAATTGGTTCTGAAGCAGCATGGTGAAGTGGTCATAGGAGAAGATTGGGCAGCTTTTAGTGAAAATGGAGTGAACACAGAAGGGTGGGACTGATCCTTGTCTGAAACCACCAAGAAACACAGTAACATCTCCCAAGGTGATCTCACGTTCAGAGCTGGCCTCTGCACCAGAGGGTGTGGGCAGGCATGCAAAATCATGGGATTCTTTTGGCCTTTGAGCTGATGGAGATGCTTTAACCCCCCCTGTTTCTTCTATAACAGGTGGCTGTGAAAAACAACATCGATGTCTTTTACTTCAGCTGCCTAATTCCTCTCAACGTGCTTTTTGTAGAGGATGGCAAAATGGGTGAGTGCTTTTAGGTCTGTCATCAGCTTCCTTCAGCCAGACTGTGCTTGCAGCCCCCAGGTGGGTGGGTTGTCCCATGGTTGAGATTCATGTGGGCTTGGCCACCGTCTTCATACCAGTGCATCTCAGCAGCCTGAACTGATATGTAGTGGTTTGGTAGCTGGTCTCTGTTGTCCTGCAACTTTAATAGTTACCAGAACCCCAAGTCTCTGCTCTGATTCTCTTTGCCAGACAAAGGGTAGATCTGTTTTCTTTGAAGCTGATTTTGGGGGGGTGGGAGGTTTTGGTTCACTCAAACGGTTCTAGGATTTGCCCCCATACCACTTGCACTGTAAAAAACATGGTAAAGACGCTCTCTGGTTTGGGAGCTCCAAAATCCATCAAAGCTTTCCTGCTTTTACAGTGAGACTGTAGGAGCAAATTCTGGATCTGACCACAGCAGGGCAAAATGTGACCAAAAGATCTTTTGTGTTTCTACCTCATACCATTTTGTGGTGAATTAATTAACGCTTTGGTCCTGTGAGGATCCAGGAGAGCTGATTGTCTTTCTTGTTTCTAGAGCGCCAGGTCTTCCTTGCAACATGGAAAGATATTCCAAACGAAAACGAGCTTCAGTTCCAGATTAAAGACTGTCACCTGAATGCGGGTGAGTAGTTTAATTCTACCATGCTGAGAGCACTTCTAATGTATGGTCACTAGACATCACCTTATTAATAGCACTGTATGGCTAACAGATAGGTGGGTATTGCATTTATGAACCCAGCAGCCTTGGATCCTAGGGCTTGTTTCAGTAAAAACTACAGCTGGGTCCCCATGAAGGCACATCTAACATCCCAGTGTTTAGTTTTTCCCTATGTTTCTTCCATTCATTGTGGAATTTGTATTCTTGCTTCTTTTTTTATACTGTGTTTCTCTGCAAAGTTGCTCTTTTAAAAGGAGCAGGATAGGGTGTTGGGGCTATTCAGCAATCCAGATCTGCTACTGGGTGTTTCCAGGCAGAGGGTGTCCCAGCCCTGACTTTAACCGTTAATCCTGGGCCAGTCACTTCACCTTTCAGCACTTGCTGTCTCCTTTGTGTTGTAAAAGAGTAACCCTACACACCACTATGAAATGGTTTGTACATCTACGGAGGACAGGCCACGTGAGAAGAGTTTGGGTCTGCTGCTGTTAGCTGTTGTATTGATGCACTTTGATCATGCTCTGTCCTGTTCTGCTCCGTATTTGAGCTGCCTGGTTGCCTCTGTGAGCACCCTCCTTGTACGTGTGACCTTACTACTGCTGAAGGATGAGGCAGTGTTGAAAAAATTAAAAAAAATAAAATAGTGGAATGAGGCCAGTGTAGCAGCTTTGCTCCTGTTTAAGAGGTTCTGGACAGGAGCCAAGTGATTCTACCAAAAGCTGCTGTGTTTCATAGAGGAAAAAAGTGTCCCTATTGATTACAAACCCTGTAACCTTTTTATTCTCTCGTGTCTGCTCTTACACAATGAAACACCCTCTTGCCTCAATTGCAGAGAGAAACCATGGGTCTCTTTGTACCCATAATTATTACTATTTTGGAATATAAAAGATGGAGCTTGCAAGGGGGAGGAAAGGGGGGGGTAGAAATAGCAGCTGTTGGACCTTATGACTTGATTTCACTGTGGGGTTTCCAGTGAGAACAACCTCTGTGTCTCCTCATGCCCTCCCTCTGCTGCCGAACAAGCTTGGCATTGCCTCTCCCCCCTGCACTGTGGCGCTGCCACCGGTGCTGCCTTCTGCCCTGGCCATGCCCCTGCCGTGCTCCTGCCGTGCCCTCACCACGCTGCCCTGGGCTCTTTCTGTCTCAAGTCAGAAACCTTGGTGGCTTCTCATATTTGGTACTGGCTAGCAGAGGATGGAGCTGGGAATGAGAGAAAAGATGTTCTTGGCAGGGAAGATGCACACTAGTGGATCCTGCAGACTGGCCTGTACTCCCTACTCACTCCAAAATAAAATGTTAGGAAATACAGAGTGACAGGCAGTAGTCCCCATTCAGGGAGGGTTGGCCAGCTCAAGGCCAGACTGCTTGCCCAGGCCTGACTGAACTGGTGGTGCTCAGTGGAGAACACGTTAGTAACTCGCAGGGAGAGCCCAGGAACACCGGGTGGTTTCTCTGCAAAGGTATCTGCAGCCATTGCCAGGGAAGAGAGAGGAGGCTTCTCTCTCTGTGCTTTAGCATGAGCCCTGGACATGGTGCCTCTTCTGAGCACCATCCGTCAGTTGGGATGCTCGGGGGTGTGCAGGATCTGCCAGCCTCTTTGGCTTACGTGCGGGAGAAAGTGGGTCATGTCTCATAAACAGATTTCAAATATTCCATCCGCTGAAGCTTCTGTTTCTGTGTTTCCGCTGCCGACACCTCCTCCCTCTTATGACTGCACCGCTTGTTTCCTTCCTTGACCACCTGGGCTTCGGCACGGAGCAGGCCAGCAGCTTGCAGGAGGGAAGACTAGGGAAATCTTGTGCCCTTGTCACAGCCCCTCATACTGCCTTGGTCTGCTGCTCACCCTGATTTCATCTGAGCAGTGACCTCCTCTGGGACAGACCATACTAAGAGCATCAAACCTGAGTGTACAAGGATCAGCCGGGCCCCAGACCCCGTGGAGGGCTGAGCTTCCAGCATCCTCAGGGATGGAGGCTTCTCACAGGGGAGCAAGTGCACACCAGGGCAGACCTGAGATAAACTGGGGGAGCTCTGAGGACAGCTGAATCCATCTTTCTACTGGTTTATACCAGAGGGAGGGTGCGTGTCCGGCCACGTGCCGCAATAGGGCGATAGTCTTTCAAGATTCACTGTCTTGATCATTTAAATCCAGTAAGAAGAGCCTTGTTTTCAGACCCCTGCTTCCTTTCAAGAATAGCAGCTCTGGATATCAAATCTGTAGGATTTTGTGGAGGAATGACTGGTTCATATTCAAAAGACTCTCTTGTTTAGGAGGTGCCTAAGCAGAATAAAGCTCTCAACCTGGGCTGTCAGTGGTTCTGTTGTTCACCGATGAAACCACCGCCACGTGCAGCCCTCATGGCTGCATGAAGTAAGGCAGGCGACGGCTGCCATGGCAGAGCTGCACACAGCAAACTCTGCGGATTTCAATGGCTCCTCACTTAAAACTCAGGAGAATGCTGGGTTTTTGCAACCCTTGGACACAAATGAAAAGCTTCTATGTGCCACTGGCTCTGCAGAGATGTGTGTGCGGCCACTGTCCCAATCCTTATCCCCGCTCTCTTGTTCGCTCAGTTGGTGTTGCGAGGCTCGGGCTGATCAGCAGCCTGGTTGCTGTACCCTCGGTGCTTGGTTTTGCTTCTCCCAGCTGGAAGGAGCCTTTGCTTTCCTCACCTCTCAGATCTGTGCTGTTTTCTGCGCTGTGTGAGAAGCGAGGCTGAAGATACGTGCAGATGTGCAGGAGGCCCCACCGAATGGCTAAAAGGGAGGGAGGGTGGTGTGATTTTCTTCAGTGGAGAAACTGAGATTTGAATTTATTTTTCTTGAAACTGAAGCAAAATGGGCTTGGAATGGTGACTTTTAGAGGGCTGGGATTTTATCTGTCAAGAAAGTAGCTTGTGTATTTCTTGTACGTCTGAAGAGGTCTGTTAGTGTGCAGCAGTCACCTTACAGCTCCTCCTGTGCAAACTGCAGGCTTTTTCCCCAGGTTATGTCTTTTGTTCCTTCAAACAATATGGAGATTAACAGAATCCATCAGTGGAGATGCTTCTGTGAGAGTCTGTGCTCCCCAGGCCTTTGTGGGGAACAGATCCATCCTGTGCCCACAGAGGCAAGCCAAATAGGATCGACTCCAGCTTTGGTGGTTTGCAACAGGGGTGGCAGCAAAAGCTCCAGTCCCTGGCAGCTCACCCCAGAGCAGGGCACAGAACAGCCAGAAAATCTTGGCTGCTGCAGGTTCCCCAAGGCACTGCACATGGAAGCCTAGGAATAAGGTGCCAGGCTGTGGGGTGAGGAGCAGGTACCCTGAAGTGGTAGAATTTGCCACTATGATCCCTGTCTCCACTGTCTGTGTTCCCCAAAAAAACAAATCACGAACCCTTGAAGGTGGTATTCCCACAGTTCCCAGAGTTTCAGAAAGAGGGATGCTTAATTCTGGGTGGGGGATTTGGGGCTCAGGTTCGGAGTGGTGAGAGCTAGGACTGGCTGAAGGCTGTTATTTAGGGCTGGAGCCATATGGCCACAGAGGAGTGAATCCCTCTGGACTTGTATCGTGCCGCAAAGGTGTACTTAGGGTGCACTGCACATCCTGAGTTCATTAGAACTCTGCTTTCATGCATCTGCCTCTTAGGAAGAGGTTATGGAGAAAACCATATTCAGAAATAGAACCTGTAATAAAAACACATGGTCATGGTTATACCCAGCGTCCTCATCTCTAATGAATCAAGTGCTAAATTAATTGATTTAGGGCTTTAAAATGAAAATACAAGAATCTAATGCATGAAGATAGATTCATAGACTCTTATAGCTCAAATAATCTGGGTACTGCTGGTACAACTCTATCAACCCAGGTTTCCCCTGCAACTGAATGTGTGCTAAAGCTCAGTTGGCTGTGTTGACACTGGGTTTTTTTTAACATGCAAAGTGTGATTAAATTTTAAAGGACTGTTACATTAAGCTAAGATATGCAAATAACATTAGCTAAACATTTTTCATTTATGGTTTTTTAAACTCTGCTTACCCAAGCTCACAGAGTGAAAGAGGACAAGCTGACTTGCACTGGGAGGTTGAATGCCATTAAAGAGGCAGCAATTAGTGGCTGCGCCGTTCAGCAGTTCTGGGAACTTTGGGTTTGCTTGCTTAATACTGCTGTTCCACAGTTTGGTGTGAGACCACAGCTGTAGTGCTTGGAGTTGAACATGGCATTATTGGTATGCAGTGGCCACATTAGGTAGATTTTTTTTTTTCCCCTCCGAGTAATTTGCTAATGCTAGAACAAAGAGAAATTGGATTTTCTTGCTGGAATAACCTGGGGCACAATTGTATGCAGGCTTCCCTGGTACCTTTCTTTTTCTTTTTTTTTTTTTCTTCTTTTCCCCTGGATGTGCAAATCTGGTATTCTGATCATTTAATAAATTACAGAACCCCTGCATATTACATATCTTGGAAATGAATGTACTGTCATAATATTGACCAAAGTGCCTCCTCACTGGATCTGAGTCTGCAGATGCTTTTGGTATCTGAATGCAGTTCTTGGCTGGATGCTCAGAGCCGTTCAGGTGTTACTAGAAATGGCTCAGGGATAATTTCTGCCACCACAGCACAAAATACAGGGATTCAGTTTTCCTTCCCGATACCCAGCGCTCGTTGCAAAGTGCCACGAAGGTCCGAGCTGAGAAAAGGTACGTTGTCGGTGTCGATTGTGAGTTGTGCGTGTCCTTTGCTCATCAGCTCTCGTTGGTGCCAGTTGATCGTCCTGGCTGTTTGAGTTTGGAAGGGAAATTGTTAAGCTTTCTGGGTAGATGATTTAAGCATGTCCTTTGCTTTACCTAGAAGGAAAGTGCTGCTGAAAAGAATTGAATTATTTCAGTGCAAGGGAGGATACTTGAACAAGATGTGAGAACCTCATCTAGCTGATCTAACCTGCATCTTTCCAGGTGTGCTATTTACTTGTTGGACTGGGGTAAAGAATTCTGTTTAAGAAACAGAAGAGAAGGTGACAAACAAACAAACAAACAAAATGCCCCTGAAAGATGGACTGATGTCAGAACCTTCCCTGGTGGTGGTGATGGGGACATCATTCGGTATCCTTACACTGTGCTTCAAAAGGCTTGTGAGAATAAGCACTGAGCTGAAAGAAAAAGCCCTACAGAAAGTTGCAAAGGTCAGGTGTGGACTGTGCCACCGCGTGGGAGGACTTTGTGGCTGTGGTTTGCAGAGTCACTGGGCACTGTGCATGCAAGGAAGATGTCTCCCCTGGCAGGCTCAGCCCTCTCTTGCGGGTGCCAGGTACTACCGGGGTGTTCAGGGCGTGCTGAGCTCTTGCTGGGACACCAACAGCCCAGAGCTGGGCTCAGCTCACTGCTCCCAACAAATACCTGCATTTTTTGATGTATTTTTTCTTTCAAAAGGCTGTGCAATCACGTGGCGTTAGTGGCCCTGCCTTCAGCCAGGCACAACCTGGCACTGTTGCTTAGCAACTCTGCCCAATCTCCAAAATCCCAAATTCCCGACACTTGGGGAGCAGAGGAGGGACTGGGAGCTGCCACTTGAGGGGGGAAGGGATAGAGTCTCCCCGGTCCCCAAATCTGTGCTGAGGGAGGGGGCAGGAGGAGCTGGGCAAGCTGAGCATCACCGCTCCAGCCTGTTCCCAGTTGCTGAAGGTGCCTGCCTGAGACAGGGTATGTGTTGTAGGGATTCTTGTGCTTTTTGTGGAGTAACTGAGGTCAGAGAGGGAGGCGGAAAACAGGCTTTCCTAGGAGTTTGTCCTGCCTCAGTTTCCCTCCCTTCCCACCCCCCTACAAGCCTGTTCCTGCCTGGAAATCTGCCCCCCCAGCAGAGGCAGCGGCTGTTTAAGTTGCAGGAGGTGCCATCACACGGTTGAAGGCTTTGGCATAAGAGCAGCTGCTGCACGTCCCTATCTCGCCTGCTGTGTCCCCGGAGCGCAGATCCCCTTCCTCTGCCGTCACCGCCTGATGGGGTACCGGCCCCACAGCTGCCAAAATCACAGCTTCCCGCTTGCAGCCCTGCTTCTGACCCTGCACCCACGCTCCCGGGGGAATGCCTTTGCTCTGACAGCATTCCCCAGCAGAGGGGGAGACGGCTCCCGCCAGGAGGAAAGAATTGCTGGAAGGGAAGTCTTGAACCCTTGCCAGCAGTTCCACTTCCAGGACACGTGTCCAGAGGGGCTTCAGACCAGTGAGGCTTAACCCCAGCCTGTTAAAATCGAGCAAAGAAAGTCACATTTTAATACCAATGTCCCTTGCAAACAGCGGTGCCCTCTCTGAGCTGGTGCTCGTGCTGAACGGTGTGCCTTCACAAAGCCCCGCAGGCTGGAGGGGCATCAGAGGTGGGAGTTTGGGCTTCATCCCGAGTGTGTGATGTCCCTCCAGTGCCAGTTTCTCCCAGCCGTGCTCACGGCGAGCAGAGGACTGCTCTGCATTGCCCGATTCCCTGATCTGGATGAGTTTGTTTTATAGAGGAGGAGTAGAGGTGGGAGGAGGAGACAGAGGATTTTTAAGCAAAGGATCTCATTAGTTACTTATATCTGCCAGTTTCCATAGTAACTGGGGAAGAGAGGAAACCTAAATCTGAGTCTGTCTGGGTAGCTGGATGCCTGAACCCTCCTCAACCTGCAACGCAGCCACTCGGGAGTGAAGGGGTTCAGCCCAGCCACAAGCAAAGGGTCCAGGCTGCCCGTGGAACTGTTCCTCACCTCTGGTTGTCAGCACTGCCCTGGGGAGAGGCAGCAGATCCAGGTCTCTGGACCAGTATGCAGAGTTGTTGGGGTCCTTGCTTTCCTGCTTCTACCACTCACCGGTGCGTGAATGGACTCTGCTGTCCCCTCTCTATTCCCTCCCTGCACCAGCACAGACTTGGGTCCCTTCTCAAATCTGGCACTGATGCTGGTGGATCTTGGTGTTTGTAGGTGCAGGGATGGATTAGAGTTGCACGGTCGCCTTGTGCTGCTTTTCTGCTGCTGTCCTCCTTGAACTGGATCCCACGTTCCCAATCTCTTGGCTTTCAGTGCAAATTGGGATAAGGCCACTTCTCTCCCTTGCTTTTTGTTGCAAATGCTCAACCTGCTGAAGATGGCCCAGCACAGAGAGGGTGTTCTACCTCATCCCAGCAGAGAGCTTGAACAAGTTACATTTCTCCTGCTGGGCACCAGGAATGGGAAATGGCCAGTGATGCTTGTCAGGTGTGGAGTCATCCTCCCAGAGCCTTCCACCCAAAGGGAATGTACCCCTTTTACTGGTGTCTGAAGGTTTGCCCAGCTTAGGGTGCTGGAAAGCCCCTTGGCATCCAGATGCTGCCAGTTTGGGTCTGTGTGTTCTGTGTATTTGCCTCTCGTGTTCTCTCTTCGAAAGGTCCCATGGAAATAACTTCTCATGGTTAAATCCATACAGGTCTCCAGGTGAAAGCCCATGTCTTCTGTGAGTGCTGAGGTCATGCAGAGTGTTAAAATCATATCACAACCCTATGGTGTGGGTTTTCACCCTTTTGAGTGATTACTTCTTTAAAGGAAAAAAAGGAAAGGATTGAAAGGATTTTAACTACCTTGTAAGACAGTGGTTTGGCCAGAAGTGTCTGTGTGAGGGGGGGGAAGGCAGGAGGGAGCTGTCATGGTTGGACTGAGACCTCAGAACCAGGCACCAGAACAAGCCTCGGGCGGGGATCTTTGTTCTTCTCCGCCTTCATCATCTGACTTTTGGCTGCCTCCAGGTTTTAGCCTCCCTGGGGCTTGCTGGGAGTTACAGATAGAGCAGAGTCCTCTCACCCTCTGAGCTGCAGACTCTCACCTTGGTAAAGGTGAGACCCAGAGCAGTGAGCAATAAGTGAAAGCCCTGGAAGGTGGGCGAATGCTTCCCAAGGGATCACAGCCTGAACAGAATGAGGTGTGTCCATGGAAGCAAATAGGAACTTTGTTTTTTCTTTGTGTCATGTCTGCTCCTGTCTCTGGAGAAAACTCAGGGACAGAAGTCAGCGTTCCCTGGCATGTTTCCGTCCTGAAGGATGCTCCTCTGGGCTCTCCCATCTCTGCAGATGATGAGTCTGAATTAACAGAGGTGTTTTTTCTTCCTTCTCTCCCAAGACACCGTCTCCAGCAAACTGCAGAACAACAATGTCTACACCATTGCCAAGAGGAATGTGGAGGGCCAGGACATGCTCTACCAGTCTCTGAAACTCACCAATGGCATCTGGATCTTGGCTGAGCTTCGCATTCAGCCGGGGAACCCTAACTACACGGTGAGGTGTTGGAGGACATGTGGCATGGGCTGGGATCCTTCTTCTGGGATCCATGGAGCCATTTCTCCCTGCTTTGCCTAATGGGCTTGTTTTGAGGGAGATCCCATTAATTTGACTGAGGGGTTAGGAACACCCACTGACCTGGGCGAGGGGAAAGTGAGAAACAATAGAATGACACTGCTCTGTCACCAGTGAGCCCGCTCAGCAATGAGCAGTTACTTGCCAAGGTTACCCAGAGATAAAGCCAAGAGACATTAGCAAGAAAGCACTGCCAGGATGTTCTTCCCCCTCTCATAAACAAGGAGAAATTTATGCCCTGCCGCGTTCCTGCAGCAGAGACCGGCTGTCTGGATGTCAGAGCCTCTTTGGCCTTGCTCTGGCATCAGCTTGTGGCTGGTGGGAAGGTTGGGAAGGTGCAGTCTGTCCTGCATTGTGCACCCATAGAGCTATTCCCTTTGCTCCCGTTTGGTGTCCCTGTGCATCTGAGCGTGCTGATATTAGAGGATTTGTCTGCTGTTGGAAGCTGATCCAGGAGTTTCAAGAGAAAACCCATGGTGTGGTGACCTACAGGGTGAAAGTGAGTGTTGGGAGGTGATTTAAAATGTTTGCACAAGGATTGATGCTGCAGGGCTGGGCTCAGCCTGCTCCTTGCTTTTAGAAAGGGGAAAGAGCCAAGTTTGCATCTGTCAGGACTGAGCAGCAGATCATTAGAACCCCCCGGGCTTGGTGCTGTGACTTACAACGTGAGGGCAAGCAAGTCCCTTGCCTCGTGGCTTGGGGCAATGTCCCCTTCCTTCATGCCTGCAGAGACACAACATTTGTTGAGGAATTTGGGAACTCCGTAGTGGGGGTTTGCTTTTTATATATATATACACCTCCTTCTGCTTGTAGGAAGCTCTGAAAAGGCAATTTGGTGTTGAAAGCAGTACCCAGGAGAAATATTCTGGGTGACTGTCATCCACCGTGTCCGTGACCTGTCCCAACCCATAGATTGGACGTTTGGACATTTCCAGTTGACTTTGTGGAGATGGGAGGAAGCTCTCGCCTTCCCTTGCGTCACTGCTAATCTCTCCTCTCCTCCCTGCAGCTCTCCCTGAAATGCCGAGCTCCAGAAGTGTCCCAGTACATCTACCAGGCCTACGATGCCATCTTGAAAAACTAACAGGAGATCAGCCTGTGCCTCACCCTGCGGAAGGAGGGGGGAGAAAAGGGGTCCCCAGCTCCTCCTTCACCACCGGCATGGGGGGAAAAGCACTCGTTAACTGGAAGCAGCTGTATTCATGTGTAGGATCTCAGTCAAAGGCACTGATTTAAAAGGTAGCAATTAGTATCCACGTGCTAATGATGATAGGGAACAAACCCCTTTGATATTTTTAGCGTCCATGGAGTTTGTAACCACTGCTTCGACTACTCCCACGTCCCCCTCGCCCCTCACTCGTTGTCCGTTCTCGTGGGCTTCTCCATTTTGTGCCAATGTTCAGTGTTTTCTAAATGGCTTTAGGCGTAGTAACGATTTTGTAAAATACCGCTCATTGGAAGAAAAACAAACAAAAAAAAAAACCACAAGCAAAACCCACATGTCGGCTCATTAAAACAAGGCAAAAGTGTCAAAAACATAACACTGCACTTTATTTTATATTTTTATACTTTTTTTTTTTTTGGTTCTTTTTTTGAGTTTTTCTATTGTAATTGGCTTAAAGGGAAGGCGATTCCAAGGAAGTCTTGGGAGCCCTGCAGGGACGTCAGGCTCTAACGGGGTGAGCGCAGCCTCGGGGAACGAGGAACAGAGCCATCAGTTCAGTGCGTGGAGGCGGATGGAGCCCTGAAGAGGGGTGGTGGTTTTTTATTACCCTTGTGCTGGCAGAGTCAGCTCTGCTTTTGACGGTGTGTTTTCACTCCAACCATCTCCCTGGCTCATCAGCTGCTGATTGGAGAAGCCAGGCTGCTTTTGCATGGGGAGGAGCTGCAGACCAAGGGATGAAATGAAGGAAATGTGCCTGCTCTTAGAGCCACAGGCTTTTGCCAGAGCTCCAGGTATGGTCTCTTTATCCTCACCAGGCTGCAGCCCCTCTTCTTCTTCTTTCTGTGCCTGCCATGGCCACACTGCCTTCTTGGCCATCCCCTGAGCTGTGCCACCTTCACCCAGCGCTGTGCTTAACCCCCAAAATGCCTGAGGCTCGTGGTGGTCAATCCGAATGGGGCAGTGCCGCTTCCCTGTGGGGGCTGCCAGCATCAGCCGTGCCCCTGCAGAAAGGGGCCACTGCTGGCAGTGTCCCGGGGTACTGCGGGGAGCGGAGCGGCTGTTCCTGTGCTGTCCCCCAAAACCCACCCAGGCTGGGGTGCGATGGGAGGTGCTTTGGGCTTGGCGGTGTCTGCACCCTGCCTGCCTGGGGGTTCGGGTCCCGGCTGGGCCTGGAGCTGAGCAGGCTGTGAAAGCGTTTCTTCCATTTGCAGCTGGGCTGTGTGCTCAGAGGCACTCAGTAACAAGGGCCAGTCGGGTTCCTGCTCTCACCCCTGTCCCGAGCAGCCCCATGCCCTGGCCCCTCTTTTCCCGACCCATCCTTAGGGCCAGGACTGCTTCCCTTTCCAGGCCTTCACCATGTTGCAACCACTAAGTGCTGCGGTGACAGCAGTGAAAGCAAAGCCTCTTGCATGTCCTTGCTCCATCCATAGCTTGTCCTGCTTTAAACTAAGCCACTAACCAGAGCGGCTTCGCCCTCCCAAGCATGCTTTGATGCCATCTCCTCCCCAGCAAGCAAAGCTCTTATGCCTAGCAACCCCCATGTTGTCTTTTTAGATGCCACATTCAAAGTCAATAAATATTTTGCAGTGGGAGATGGTTCACTGGGGCTTTGGGCACTGTCTGCAACCCAGAAACCAGTGCTGGGAAAAGATCACGGTGCCCTGGAAGAGACTCCAGCAGGGCCTGAGAGCTGCAGGACCCCAAGTAAGGTGGTGTCTCTGTGTAGGAACCCTTCCCAGTGCTCTGGCTGGGGAAAAAGGGAGGGCAGAGCTGGAGCAATCCAGCTTTTGAACCCTGCCCATGTGTGCTGGGAGGCAGTTTGCTCCAAGCACTGTGGGGGCACTGGAAAAATCATTAAGAGAGGAATTAAGGAAGACCAGTGATGCTGAGTGCGATGCTGTGTCAGGGCAGGGAGGAGGTGGTGGAAGGTCAGGAACGAGCACTTAAGCCTCCTCCGCTTAACAGCTGTGATGCAGGTGGGGGCATGTTGAGCACCCCCTCCTATTACCACATTTCTTCACAGCTTTTTGGGCACGTGGGTGTCTCTGCGCCGCAAGGGCAGAGCCCGGGCTCGCTCAGTGGCCTTTCGCCCTCCTCTCCCGCCGCGCCGCTCGTTGGAGTGTTCGCCGCGTAGTTGTGTTGCTCTTCAGGCTTTACCTGCCCCCTCTGTGTCAATAAACTCATTTCCACCACCCTCTGGCTGCGTGTGGCTCTGTGGGGCTGGGGAGAGCATCCCAGTCCCCTGCTCCTGGCCCTGGCTGTCGGAGCAGGCAAGGCTGATGAAGGCTGGGCTTGGTGGGAAGGAGGCAGTTTTCTCACTGGGAGCCTTTTGTCCTTGTCACCAGCCACTTTTCTACCTTGGAGATCCCTCCAGAACAGAGGCCTGCACAGCAAGGAGGTTGCAGGCATCCTCTGCCTCCGGCTGCTGCTCTATCCTTGTCTCAGGGAAGCGGGATAAAGGGTCCTGGCTTGTGGGGAGCACTGGCACCTGGGCACAGCCAGGCTCAGGTGAGAAGCAGGAGGAAGATGGATGTACCCATTTAGCTCTTTCTGGGCCCCAGGTGGTCTTTGTGGAACATGACCTGCTTTCCCTGGGAGGAAATGATCAAATGATGTGAGTCAGTGATGGGTTCATGTTGCTCTGGAGCAGTGCTGGGATCTTCCGCAGGGCTTTGCTGTGGCTGGTCCTGTCTTGGGCAGCAGGGGTTGGGCTGCAAAACTTCTGTGCCAGACCAGAGCCAAGCTTGGGCAGCCCTGAACAGCACAAATCCAACAACACAAGGAGAAGGTGTGAGAGGTGCTGGTTTCCAGCACAGCAGCTCCTTCCCTTGCCCCTGCCTTGGTGGCACTTGGAGATCAGGCAACTCCTACCCTCTGAGGACCTGAGGTGGGAGATCAGCCTGTGGTGCCCTGCACAGGGATGTTCTTGGGGTAGAAGCTGATGTATGTGTCTAGTAGCAACAGTGACAGGCTGGTTTGGGGTCACCATGCTGCTGTGTCCCTTCCTGCATCCCGGATGGGATGGGATGGGATGGTCATGTTATTCCCTGCTGTGGGTCTGTTCCTGCTCTGATGCTGGGCCTGAGCTTGGGCCAGCATTTGGCCCAGCAGCAGCAAAAGCTCCTGCAAGATGCTCAGGGCTCTGCTGCATCAACCACTGTCCCTTTCGTATCCCATGGCAAAGGGAGAGGTTTATCTCTCCCTCCCTCCCTCCCTCCCNCTTTCCTGCTGCTCTGGATTAGCAGGCACACTGGTGCCCTGTAAACGGGGACATGCCAACCCCGGGCCATGCTGTACCTTGCAAACTGCGTTTGCTTCATTAGCGTCATTAGCCTCTGGTGCTGGGAGCTCAGGGGCTGCAGGTTGGGAGCTGGGCTGGGAGCTGCCACGGGGTGGATGGTCCCCATGGACTTCCCCATTCCCAGGGCGAGGGGGACCAGGTGGGCAGGGAACCCTTGGGTTGCTCCTTGCTGTTCTGGCTGGAGATGGGGCCAGGCCCTGGTGTGCTGGGTGGGCTCCCCAACATCCCTGCTGCTCCCACCAGCCTCAGATACATCCTGCTCCTCACCAGTGTGTGTGCGCTAAGGGGTGACATAGGGTCTCTCCGAGCCCATGAAGCAGTGTGGAGAGAGGCAGGGACTCGCCCAAGGACTCTGGAGGTTGTGGTGGAGGTGAGGGGCTGCTTGCAGCCCCCCAAGCCATCATCTCTGCCTGCCCCTCACTGCTGCCCTGTGTGCCAGGACACGGGAACTCTTTGATGGATGATTTTTGGTGTGTGTCAGTCGCCTGTCGCTGGGGCTGGGATAAGCCTCCCAGCCAGTGGGGACGTGCCAGGATCCAACCCTGCTCCCTCCCCCTCCCCCCTCCCTCCTATATTAAATTTCACAAATAAAACTGCAAGTGAAGAGCATCTCAGAGGGAACTGCTAAAAATAGCCCCGAGGCTGGAGCCTGAATTGTGCAGGCGAGTTCATGTGCAGCCACGATCCCTGCCCTCTCCCAGAAAGATTTCAGGGCTTTATGGCGATGCTGGGAAGAGGAGCTGGGGGAGTGGTGGAGGGGAAGACAAGCAGCATCTAGGGCTGGTGATAACCCCCAGGGACACCTAAATATTCCCCCAGCTGCAAGTGTCAGGCAGCTCTGTGGGAAAATAGGCCCCAAATCTCTGAAAGCCTGGGTATAATGTGAGACAGGGGAAAGGGGCTCTGCCTGGCGCTGATCTCAGCCCCAGCCTTGGGCTTGCGACGTGAGGCTCTCCCACCTTTTACCAGCTGCGCTTGCTCCCGCTGAGCTGTGGGGCTTGTCTTGTCCCCCTAGAACAGATACAGTAATGTGTGTCCTCTTGTACCCCCTCCTCACCCTGGAGAGGAACCCCTGGAGATGGTGCTTTTCCCAGCCAAAGGTGCCACGGAGGCTGGGGGGAGCCTGGCGGTGCTGTAGCTGGGGTTTGGGTTCAGCAAACCTTGTATGATCACTGCTAGCCCCGCAAGGACACTTTGGTGTTCACAGTGAGCTGGAGTGGGGTTTGGGGTCTGTTGGGGGAGCAGAGAGGTGCAGGGAGTCCATCAGCAACGCCTGACGAGGGCCTGGACCACTGTCCCCAGAGGCGTGACCAGGATCTTCCTCTCCATCCAGTGCACAGGTAAATGCTCGGTGTGGGGTGTCCTAGAACTGCAGATGCTGCAACACGAATGTCCTTCTCTTGGTAGGACCTGGAACCACCCCGAAATGAGAGCATCCTCTCCCCCCTGCCTGGTGACAGTGGGCATGGAGAAGCCCCCAGTCCTGCCTTCTGGACCAGGGGCTCACACAGCAGAGGGATGTGCCCAAGAGCAGACCGGGCAGCAGTGTTAGAGGAGGGAAGGGCTCCCTGGGAGGGGTCCTACCCTCCTCCCCAAAAGGGGTCTGGTCACAGGGGTCTTCCACAGGGTGAGTATGAGGGCACAGATGCTGCTGGGTGCTGGGGAGGGAAGGGGTGAAGGTGTTGCACTCAGCACACTGCAGGGAGGATCTTTTCCCATCGGCACCTCCCCAGAGCCCCGGGAAAAGCCGGGGTCCCTCCTGGCTTCCTGCTTCTCGGTCTGGGTATTCCCTGCCTCCTTTCCCAGGCGCTGCCTCCTTCCCTGCCTGGGCACCGCCTGCATCTCTCCCCGGGCATTCCCTACATCCCTGCCCGGGCACTGCCTGCATCCCTGCCCAGGCAAAACCTCCTTCTCTCCCTGGGCACTGCCTGCACCATTCCCGGGCATCCCTGTCCGCATCCCTGCCTGAGAAGTGCCTGTCTCCTTCCCTAGACGCTGCCTGCCTCCCTGCCTGGGTATTCCCTGCATCCCTCCCCGGGCACTGCCTCCATCGCCACCCCCTCCCCGGGCGCTGCCTACCTCCCTGCCTGAGCACCGCCTGCCAGCCTCCATCCCCGGCCACCTCCTGTCCCCTTTCCCCGTGCCCCAGCCGGGCTTTGCGACCTAGCGCCGGCCAACGCTCCTCGCCCGGCGCCCCCCGCCGCCGCCGCCGCCC
>VZTM01040204.1:627497-661021 GCA_013400555.1 Jacana jacana
CCCCCCTTTCCCATCCCCGGGTTGGTCCCCACTCCGTCACCCCGCCGTGAGGCCACCATGGCTGCATCCCCACTCTGCGCCTCAGCTTCTCCACGGTGGCATGCTGGCATGAGATGCTCGCAGGGCTGGGAGCCACCAGCTTGGCCCCTGGATGGTTCAGGGTACAAGCCTGCTTTCTGGGGCCCGTGCATGGTCCCTGGGTGCAAGCCTCAAGGAAAACTGGGATTTTGGGGTGACATGGCAGGGCTCAGCCCGCTCTGCAGTTCAGAGCAGCCCCATGGGTGCTGGGTGTCCGGCTGTGGTGCTCCATCACTCTCCAACCCCACAGAGGAGCTGGGGTTGTTTCTGTGAGGAAGAAGGGTTTGTGGGGACAAGGTTGTCCCTGCAGCAATGGCCCCTGGGGCTTGTGATGGCAGAACTTGCTGCTGGTGGAGAAAGGCCCTGGCAGGGCTGGTCTGGGGGCTCCTGCATCCCCTGTTTCCCTGAGTGGGGCATGGAAATGCTCCTGCTACCAGGGCTGGGGCAAGCAGGTCCCCAGGGGCAGTCAGTACCCCAGGGGATGGTCCCATGTCTTTCAGTCCTGGCCACAGACCAGACCTGCTGCTCTCAGGGCCAGATCAGGCCTTGCTGAAGGTCCTCAGCCCCCATGTAAGGAGGATGAGGATGGTGTGAGCCGTGGCCCAGCCTGGAAGATGGCATGAAACCCAGCCTCCACAGCCTCCAGCAGCAAGGACCTCTGTGGCTGAGCTCTTCCTGGGGAAATAAGCCCTGTCAAAGCAGGCAGGCCAGGGTGGTTTGAACCTGCCACTTTCTTACAGCGCTGCCCTGTGCTTTGGGGATGGTTTTCAAGGGAAAATGGACCAGAGCATCACAAACTGGTAAAAGCAGCTACACTTTGGGATAAAGCAGAAGCCACTTCCTAGCAGTGTGAGCAAGCAGAAGTGGAACCCAGCCCGTCACCCTTTCTGTTTCCACCACATCTCCCAGTCAGGACCCCGGTGCCAGGGGGTGTTTGGACTCCTCTGACTGCATCCTCATGTGTGGGTCATCACCTCGTGTCCCCCTGCATGCATGGCCCTACCTCAGGGGCCCTCTGGCCTCACCACATGTGCCAGCAGCTTGTGGGCTCACCCTGTCAGCTGGCTGGGAAATTAGCCTCCATCAAGTTAATTGCCAAACCGCTCAAAGCCTGAAATTAAACATTAAAGCTGTCGTTCACAGGCACAGAGCATTTCCCCCCCGGTCCTCCCCCCCAGCCCCAGGAAAAGGCAATTCTGGCTGTCCAAGTGGAGGGAAGATGGATTCCCTGCCTTGGGGCAGCACTGGAATGGAGCAGCTGGTGACAGTCCCCACAGGTGTTATGGGACAAGTCCCTGGCACAGCCTGGGACCCTGCTGCTGCCAGGGTTGGGCAAACCTGGAGGCACAGACAGACCCTTTCCTGGGATGAAGTTTGCTCATAATCCTTGGCTCTGCAGGGTGGGAGCCTCTTGGGAGCACCCTGAGGTCTCGCAGCACTGAGGTCCCGGCTGGGGTTGTCTCCCAGCCCTCAGGGATGCTCTTGCTCCCCAAGGACAAACATAACTTTTTCCCATGGGTTCCTGCTTGGAAAAATATTGCCTGAAGTAACCAGGTCCACCAGGGTGTCTCCAGGATCTGACCAGCTTCTTCTTGGCCTTGCAGTGACGGGCTGTCCCGGAAGGGAAATGCATCCTGAATGGGGCTGAGGCCCCCTGTGCGGGAATATGCAGCCTCGGTGCCGCAGGGGCAGCAGCAGGGCAGTGGCCGGCGTGCGACGGCATGGTGGCAACGTTCAAGATCGCCGTGCTGGGAGCCCAGGGCGTGGGCAAGAGCGCCATAGTCCGGCAGTTCCTCTACAACGAGTTCAGCGAGGTCTGCGTGCCCACCACGGCCCGACGCGTCTACCTGCCCGCCGTCGTCATGAACGGCCACGTCCACGACCTGCAGATCATGGACTTTCCCCCCATCACCGCCTTCCCTGTCAACACCCTGCAGGTAGGGGTGCACCCCGCTTGGTGTGGTGTGACCCTCACATTGAGGGGTCTCTGGTGATGGCGGTGGGGTTTTGCTCTATAACCCTGTGGGGTTCCAGTTCCTCAGGATGCTTCTCCTTCCACATTAGGGCTTGCTTGCTAAAAGCTGGTGTGAGGGATCACGTCCTCACGGTACCGGCTGAGCAGGCTCAGGATAAGGTATCTTTTAAAGCTTTTTCACCTAAAATGATGGCAAACGCGAGAGGAACGGTGTCTCACTTTGAGGACTGTGGCTCCAGTGATGCCCACACACCTGTCCAGCTGGGTGGTGTGTCCCACAGCACTGGGGTTCAGTTCCATCGCTGTTAAAGCCAGGGCCAGAAACGGGCTGGGAGAGCATGGCCAAAGCATTTGGGTGAAAACCAGGGGTTCCTGATGCACTCACTACCCAATCCAGGTGAAGCGGGGCTGCTTGTCAGCCTCCGGGTAGCCATCACCCCCTCCAGTGTCACCTGGGCTTGTCCCCAGAGCACTGAGCCCATGCTCTCCGCACCCTGCAGCACTCCCAGGTGCTTCCAAAACAGCCCCAAAAGGCACAAAGGGGTTGAAAAGTCTTGCCATCAGCACTGACCACTTTGGAGGGGGTTTAATGGGGAAAAAGAGGATTTTAAGCTTGTTCTGTGGCTCCATCCCAGGGGTACAAGTTGTGGCACCGCTGCGGGGAAAGGAGCTGGAGGTGCCCAGCGATAGCTGTAGCCACACTGGAGGGGAATGTGACCCATAGCAGCACCTCCCCAGGGCTGGGTTCTTACATTTTTAATCAATATAATTATATTGCTCCCCTGTCCAACAGGGGCAGGGTTACAGGGGTGTAGTGCTCCAGGTGTCCCCTGGGCTGTCGGGCAGGAGGTGAAGTCAGCGCTCTGGGGGCGAGGAGGAGGTTTAAAAATTAATCAGGGTGTGCAGAGAACAAAAGGTCAGCGCCAGAGACAGCCCAAAATAGCAAAGGGTAATTTATTGACACAGCAGCCGACGCTAACGTACTCGATTAACTCCCTGCCTCGCTGTGCTCCAGAGGAGGCAGGGAGTGGGAGCAGATGGAGGTTTCCAGGGAAGAGAGGATGGTCAGAGGGATGGCGCTGAGGGGAAAGGAGAGGACCGAGGTGGGGGATTTGTCTCCTGGGAAGCATCCCTGGGCTCTGCTCCGTGCCTGGGAGTAGCATCCTTGCAGTGATGTCCTGGAAGAGCAGCAGTGCCTGGCAGCTCCATGATGTCCTGCTCCTGCAGGGGGGCAGGTGGGATGCACAGCCTGACCTTTCTCCAACCCCAAGCATCCCAGGAAATCTGCACTATGTGGGGAAAACCATCCCGATGTCACGGTGCCACAGCAAGCTGCGCCCAGCGTGGTGAGATAGTGGCAATTTATTAATCTCCCAGGAATAGCAGGACTCTGAGTAACCTGAGGTGACACTGCTTCATCCACCAGCAAAAGAGAAGCAACACATCGTCCCCTCCCCTCTGTGGGCCAGAGCGGGGCTGTGTCACACCACTCACCCCCAGCTCCTTCCCGTGCCACCGTCTGTGACAGAGACCAACCCTCACCCCAGAACTTTCCTTTTACCAGTTTCCTTCCGTCCTAGGTCCTCTTGTTTTGCCTCATTCCAATGATAAACTCAGAAAGGGATGTTTCATGGTACTGAAGAGGTTTGCTCAGGGAGAAGTGATGCTTTTCCTCCTTGGTACGTCTTTGTCCTCTCCAGTGGCACTCTGGAGGGTTTGGGGTGCTGCCTGCATGGGCTGCCATCCCCCCATGTCACTGCAGCTTTGGTACCATTGTGGGCTGGGACAGTGGCTTGAAGTGGGTCAGATTTTCAGTCCTGTGATTCCTGGAAACCCAAAGCTTTCCTAACACATACTTCTTACAGCTCCAGATTTTGGAGGGTTCACCCCTGACAGCCTCTGCCCTGGCTCCTGATCTCATTCTTGCAGAACTCTCTCCTGAGCAGCTCCTCTCCTGTCCCCACCCTGCTGTCACCTTCCCCCTCTGCCCCGTGGAGCTGCTGGTCCATCACCCCCAGCCCCATGGAGTCAGGGCCGGGCTGAGTCCCGCTCAACTCTCAGCATCCTCCTTACCCACCCTGCCCAAAAACCAGGGCAGGTCACTAATTAACACAGCTAATTAGCAGCTCTGGAGGCTGAAGCTTTTATGTCCAGGGCAGGGGCTTGCATTCAGCCCCGCTCCCAGCTCTCCCCTGGGCTGCTGTGTATTAGGCAGGCTGTAATCCTCACCCAAGAGAGGAACTGGGGCTGACAAATCCCATTATCTCTCCTCTGGATTAACAAGGGGGATAAGGGATCTCCAAAGTTGGGGGGGAGGTGGCTGAAGGGCTTCAGGGGTTACTCACAGTTGCAGGGATGGATTGAGGTGAGCAGAGCAGAGAGCACCTCACCAAGAGCAGATGTGACCTCGGTGCTGGGTGTCATGGCTGGAGAGCCCAAAGCCACCTTGCTACCCACTGCTGTAGCAGCACCCTCAGTGTGCCCAGCCCCAGAATGGTGTGGGGCACCCCCCGGGCACGGGCAGCAGGGCTGAGCCAGGATTGATCCCTCTCTGGACCTTGCAGGAGTGGGCGGACGTGTGTTGCAGGGGGCTCCGGAGCGTCCATGCCTACATCCTGGTCTATGACATCTGTTGCTTTGACAGCTTCGAGTACATCAAAACCATACGCCAGCAGATCCTGGAAACGAGGTAGGGACTGCTTTGCCGGTGGGTGCTCCCAGTTGGGGTGGTATGGCTTGTCCAGTGCTCCCCTCCTCTTGGCATCAGGGATGAGATATTAGAGACTAGGGCAAGCCCCTTTGCAGAGCTGGGAGCCCAAAAGCAAAAGCAAAACTGGACCCAAGGACAGGAGAAGGAGCGGGACCCCAGGCAGGTATCCCCTGTGAGTGAGGGCAACCATTCCCAGGGAAGCAACTGGGGCTGGCACAGTGGGTGGCTGACCACCAAGAAGGACAAAAGGACAGACCAAGAAGAGATGCATGCCTTTTGACGAGCCAAAGCCAAAAGCTAGTTTGGGATGGGTTGGGGTCCATGGGCAGGTCCATCATTGCGCTGTGCCTCGACCCTTTCTATCCTCCCTCACGGCCCTTTCTCCCCAGGGTCATTGGCACTTCAGAGACACCCATCATCATCGTGGGCAACAAGCGGGATCTGCAGCGGGGCCGGGTGATCCCGCGCTGGAACGTCTCCAACCTGGTGAAGAAGACGTGGAAGTGCGGCTACATCGAGTGCTCGGCCAAGTACAACTGGCACATCCTGCTGCTCTTCAGCGAGCTCCTGAAGAGCGTGGGCTGTGCCCGCTGCAAGCACGTCCACACCACCATCCGATTCCAGGGTGCCCTGCGCAGGAACCGATGCACCATCATGTGAGCCCCCCCCCCCACCTTGCCCCAATGGACCCTCTGGCCATGTCTGTCCTTGGGACCATGGCTCCCTGGCGAGTGCCAGCATCGTCGTTCTCTGCAGGGGTGTTGCTGCAGTAGGAGCTGTGTTGGAAGCACCTCAGAGTTTGCTTCCCCGCCAGCACTGGAGCTGTGTGGTGATATCTGGGGATGCTGCACCTTGGGCAGTGCTGGGCAGGGTGATGTGGTGGCCAGCAGTGGGTCAGAGCAGCTGTGCAGGCCAGTCTTCCTGGAGGTAGTGAAGGGTTATGGGAGGACCTTGGCTAAACCCCTAAGCCCTCCCTGAGCCTCTGGTGCTCAGGGACAAAGCTGTCCCAGGGTGGGGGTTGTGTCTTCGCTGTGCCTGAAACACTGCATGGCATCAGGGGGTGGAAGAGCCACCTTAGATGGTGCCCAGAGGTTGGCTGTTGGATCTGTCCTCACCGACTCCCACCTTGGCATCACAGGGCAAACACTTGCTGCTGCCTGCCATCACCTGCATCCCCAGAAAAAAATTGCCCAGTGCCAGTGTCCTGATGTGACGGAGGTGGCTCCATCCCTGGTACACAGTGGAGCCAGGAGACCCATTTTCCTCCTGGTGGAGCTGGGGTTTCTCCCTTTGGAGGGCAGAGCAGCCTCTGGCAAGAGGCCAGGATACATGGGCTCTCTTTTGGGTCAGATTACCAGGCAGAACTTCTGGATGAAACTAAGAAAGGGGGGAAAATAAAAAAATCAAGTCCCCATCCTGCCCCTCACATCCCCCCACGGTGCCGGGTGCTGCCTGCCCTGGGCTTTGAGTCCCCTTTCTGCCAAGGAAGACTTCTCCTCCCCCACCAGCTTGTCCAACACCAAATAATCCAGAAACTCTCCTTGCCGGGCAGGTCACCCCTCTGCTACCTCGCATCCCGGGCTCAGCGGGCAACCGGCCTTGCACAGTTCAGACCCAAACCCCCACCATCCCCTGGGCAGGCAGGCGGAGTCCCCTGTGCCATCACACCCTGCCAGCGGTGCCACGAGGTGGGTCTGACCCACTCTGGGCTTTCCCATGCGATGCTCGCCCCCGTCCCCGTGTGCTGGTGGCGATGCAAAGGCAGCCTCCACAGCAATAGGGAGCTGGAGTTGCATTTCCAGTTGCATTCTTTTTTTTCCTCTCTGCACATCCCTAATAGGAAAATGAGTGTCCCAATCTTTTTCTTTTTAAATATCCTTTTTTGATCTTTCAGCTTTTTTTTACACCAGGCTTGCAGCTCACTTGCATCTCGCCCTGCAGAGCGGGTGGCAAAGCGCAGCCTGCGTTAGCAAGCGGTGTCAGGGCGATGTGCTGGCCACGGGCACGGAGAGAGGGGATGATGGGAATTGTGCTTCTTCCTTCTCAGCTTCTCCCTGTGAGACACCATGGGGAAACACCATCCTCCCCCCTAAGGCAGGATCTGAAGCTGTTCCATCCTCTGGCCAAACCGTCTCAGTGATTTCTGGTGTAAGGAGGGGGTGCAGGCTTTTGGTGCTGCTCTGGGCAGCAAAGCAAAGGGAGACCAGGCCCATCTCTTCCCTCCACGGACAGGTTTCCACCTGCCAGCACCACCGCTCTGCTCCCAGTAACGATTCCTATTAAACTTTGGTCCAGTTGAGCTCTGGCACGGTGCGTTTCACTGCCCCATCCCTGCTACCAGGGCCATGCACTACCTGGCAGCTGGGGGTCCAAAGTGGGGGGTCACCCCACTCCTCCCTTCCCCCCCTCAGCAGCCGCTGTTGGGAAAAAAAAATCAACAAATCATTCCCCTTGCTCCCCCCCTAAAAAAAACAAGAGAAAAGGCACTGGGGGGACACAGGCTTGTCTCAGGTGGCAGCGAGACCCCCAGCTGGGAAAGGGCAGTGGCACTTATCACCATCCTTCGCCTTCATGGCAAACATACCAGGCTTTGCCACCATGCCCCCCCACCCCGACCTCATCTCACCAGGATTTATTGGCACGTGTGAGTCCACGTTCTCGGTCTCTGGCTAGCTTTATCCCTCCAAATTGTTTGAGAAGGAAACTCCTTGGTAAATGCTAATAATAAAGCATTTATAAAGTGCTCCGACGTACACATATCAACGACTAAGCCAATACATTGTTTGTTATAACCCTGTAGCCTGCAGTTTATAGCACAATTAGTTACAGGTTTTTATAGCATCTATTTAGTATTTTGAAAAAAAAAAAACAAAACCACAAAACCAAACCACAACAAAGGTTATAAATATAATTGTTATATTCTATTGTACTTTATAGACAGAGAAAGTTATATTAGTAATAATATCTCTCACTGCTTGGACAGCATTTCCCAGCTCCCAAGAAAATGAGGGCTACAAAGAGCTCCTTCCCCAAGAGCCCAGGAGGGGGTAGGTGGTGCTGGGCAGGGAAAGCGGGACAGGGATGCCCGGAGCATGGCCAGGATGGTGGGATGTGGGCAGCCCGGAGCACAGCGGCAGCTGCCACCGACCCGCACCTTACCCCTGCCCACACCTTACCCCTGCCCACACCCTTAGTACAAAGTGTTACTGCTCGCCCAACACCACCCTGGTCCTGCTAAAAGCAACCTGCTCCTCAGCCTGGCAGAGGATGAGGATGTTCTCCACTGCTGTCCCCAGGGCAGTGCCGGGTTTCTGCCCTTATGTGTGTGGTGCCACAGGAGGGGATGCCTGGGTTCAAGGATGCTTCCCTCTCCTCCTCCTGTGACCATCCTGGTTGCCTGGACTTGGCCTTCTTTTCCCCACTGGACTTCTTGTCGGAGATTCCTGAGGTGTCTACACCGCCTGTAACACCCTGCACCCCCTTCTTGGAAATCCAATTAAAAATCAGGTCTGTCCCTCCTTGTTCTGTACCTGCCTTGCTGCTCTTTGCCCATGGTGCCGGATTGCTTGCCACCCCGCTGCTGCTCTCGCAGCCCTTCAGTGCTTCGGGACTAGGGGGGTAATTTGTTTCTCCTCTGCAAAAGGAGTGTTTTTGTAAGCATGTTGTGCATCCACAGGCCCCCAGCACTTGCTCTTGCTGTTCCTTTGCAGGGGTGTGGGTCCGGCTTTGTCCTCTCTTGGAGGATGGGGCTCTTCTGGCCCTGCTGTGGCTCTTGGGGGGGGGCGTTTGCCATGCACACAGGCAGCAGACTGGCAGCACGAATTCCCTTCACCAGCCGTGACCCCCCCATCAGGATTGTCCTCTCCTCCTTCCCCACCCACACAGAAATGATGCTGAAACAGAAGGCTTTGGTACGTCTCTATTGCACAAACAATATTGCTGGGTCTGTGGCTGCAGGCTCAGGAGGGCAGCGGTGGTTGTAACAAGCCTTGGTGATAGCCATCACCCTGACCATCACCACCACAATGACCACCCACCCCTGGAGTCTCCCACCTTCACTCATAAGGAAGCCCACGAGGCTCAGCAAAGATCACCTCCTGTCACACCCCCCGACCCAAGTGACTCAAATGTTCCTTAAGGCTGTAAGACATGAGGATCATTGCTCCCATTATACAGATGGGGAAGACTGAGGTACAAGATGGTTTGCACCCTTGGATGCCAGGTATGGAGTGTCCCCACCTTAGGAGGACACCATAGGGGCCGGCTACACCCCTCTTCCCTGCAGAAGGTGCCCCATTCTCTCAATTTGGGGCTGGATTTTTCCACCCAAACCAGTATGAAAGCACCTGTTTTGGAGAAGAATTACCAGTCCAAAAAAACCCAACCCACTAGGAAGGAGGGGGTGCAGCTCTGAAGAGCAAGGAGGGGACCCTCACAGCCACCCAGGAGCAAATCCAGCACGCTGCCCCTGGGCACCAAAGCTCCAGCTCCCGCATTCCTCCCACCTTTGGCTGAGCTAGGGGTTCCTCCCTTCCAAAACCCAGGGGGGGATCAGACCCACACCTCCTCGTCGTCGTCGGTCAGCCAGGTGCCACTGTCAGCCGGTGAGGGTTTGTCCCCAGGGTGTGTGACCCCAGGCTGGGGGATCTGGGAGGCTGCTGGGGAGCGATGCTGGCCCCGGGGAGTGAGCTTGCGGTGTCCCAGCGGGGTGGGGATACGTGAGGGGCGCTTGCCCGGACGGTGGTCCCGCCGGGGACGCACTTTGGGCCGCAGTTTCAGCTTGTAGATGGAGGGCACGCGTTCAGGTTTCTTCAGGCACTGCCGGGGCTTGGGGACATTGCTGGCCCTGGGTCCCTGTGGGGTCTGGCCCCCCACTCTCATCCCTTCTGCTTGCTCACTGACTGGGAGGGCAGTGGGCTGTGGAGTGCCTTGTGGGGGTGTTTTGGGGACCCAGCTCCCCAGTCCCACGGGGCGCAGGGAGTGTCGCCTGTGGGAGAGCTCCTCCACCACCTTGCCATAGCCAGGGGGCTGTGTGTGCCCCCAGCACTCCTGGAGACCCTCACTCACCCCACTGGGGCCACAGGCTTCCTGCAGCTCATCTGCTGGCACCCTGGGCCCCTCAGCATCCCCAGCCTGTGGGCTAGTAGCTGGGTGGCACCACTGGGTCACCAGGGGACCCCTCCCAGCAGCACAGCCCTTGCACCCATCTGCAAAACGGGCTGAAGGGGTAGGGGGCCGGCAGACAGCCAGGCTGGCTTTGGTGGAGGGTTTAACACTGCTGTCCTGTTTTGGAGTCTGGCTGGAGGGATTTTGGGGTGACACCAGTTGACCCTGACCAAGGGCTCCCCAGCTCCGTTCCCGTGGGTTTTTCTGATCCTGTGAGTCTCCCTGTGCATCCTGGTGTGGGGAGGGGGCACAGACCTTGATAGGGCTGGGGGCACAAGTTGTCACTGTGGTGGGGACCCCCTTTTCCTGCACCCTGGCAGCCACCACAGACAATTTGCCTCCTTGATGGGTGTTTTTTGGAGGTGCTGGTGCCAGCTGGGTTCTGGGTGCTGTGGGCCTGCCCCGTGCTGGTGCCACAGGGGTTTTCCCTGGGGTGTTCCCACACAGCACCTTGGGGACCCCTATGCTGTTCTGTGTGCTGGGACCCAGCCGGGAAGGGGTGGGTGCTCGGCATGTCACCCCACCAGTGCAGCCAGGGGAGCTGGGTCGAGCAGGAGACCTGGACTCTGGTGGCTTCATCCTCGAAGGGATGGCCAGTGGCTCCTGTGCCCTGCAAGAAGACAGAGCAGAGAGGGACCAGGGAGCCACTATGTCTCCCCTCCATCCAGCCTGGTGCTGGGTAGCTCCAGAAGGGAGGGAAAAAACTCAGGGATGGGAGAAGAACTGCTCCAAAACCAGGCAGTTTGGACCACAAAGCATCTCTGCACTACTTACCTGCCCAAATGGACCCTCCGGGGCTGCGCTGGCTCCTGACGAGGGCTGGCACTCAGTGGGCGACCCGAACCCTCCTGCGAAGGGGTGGCAGGGGACCGGGGGACACGGGACCCCCAGGTGACGGGGGGTAGAGGGCTCTGTGAGCGGTTGACCAGCAGTGCTGGCTGGGGCTGGCCGCAGGCAGCTGCCTTTGAGGCAGGACAGAGCCACACCTCGTGTTGCACTTGCTGCTGCTGGGGACTCCTAGTTTTCAAGGCTTGTTTGTGAGCTGCATGGAAAAGTGAGGTGGGGGGGTGGTCAGCACCCCTATGCACCACACCCACACCCCCCGGTGCAGCCCACCCAGCCGTTGCTCAGCATCCAGCCCCCCCGGGGGTGCTGGTGCAAATCTGCAGTCCCGGCAAATAAGCTTTTGGGATCCAGCTCCATCTGAAAGTCTGCCATGACCTCTAGTGGCCACCAAAGCCAAAGAGATTCCCCAAAAAATCAGACATTCCCCAGCAAAGAAAGCGACGTGTCATCGCAGTCATGAGGCTTCCCTCTCCTGCAAATGGCCCCAGAAGCATAGACATGCAGGATAGACCCCCTCTCTCAGCCCGGCCACGGGGCAGAGCCACAGGGTTTGGGGATGCGGGGACTCACAGAGCGAGGTGCAGCGACATGGGTCATGCTTGTCCAGGTAGTGCTCCAGCGTGTCCCAGCCGCCCCCGACCCGCACCATCACATGCTCCCGCAGGATCTGCATGGGATACTGCGTACCATGAGGTCCAGAGAGATGCATTCAATGCATTTACGTCCTGTCCACCCCCCCCACCCCTTCTCTACTTCCATTTTAAGCAGCTTGGGGATGGCACGCTCAGCCAGGCTTTGTCCTCTGGTGTTTGAGAGCCATGGGCTTGCCTTGAGTTCCACCAGGTCTCCTAAAGGACAGCTCATCTCCAGCTCAGTGCCACCAAGGCATGGAGGGTCCCAGCTCCTGCTGCCATCCCAATGTATCTCATCACCCCAAGGAGGGTGGGGAGCCTTTTGGGGAACCCCTAACCACCATCATGTTCTGAGCTCTTTGGGAAAGCCAGGCTCAGGGACGGACCCAGACAGGGACACTGTGTCCCAGTGTTCCCATTGCTGGGTAGGACATGGCTCTGGCTTGGTATGGGATGGCAGGTTTTGTCCCATACACACAGGTGTTACATCCATCCAAAAGTGTACCACAGGGCCAGTACATGCTGCTGCCCTGCTCTGGTGGACACTGGAACAGGTTACCCAGAGAAGCTGTGGCTGCCCCATCCCTGGAGGGGTTCAAGACCAGGCTGGATGGGGCTTGGAGCAACCTGGTCTGGTGGGAGGTGTCCCTGCCCAGAACAGGGGAGTTGGAACTTGATGATCTTTAAGGTCCCTTCCAACTCTAACCATTCTATGATTCTATAATTCTACGATAATGGTCAAAACCCCCACACTGGCCTTGTTTGTGGGATGGATTACGGAAAAGGCTTTGTGGGAGCAAAGCAGGATTCCCGATGCCTGTGCCCCAAAAGCACAGGGTGAAGCAGACTCACCCGAACAAAGATGAGGGTGTCAGAGTCACCCACACGGTATCTCCCTTCAGATATCTTGATCATGGAGAACTGGACAGGGCAGGTACAGCGGCTGACCAGGTACTGAACCTGTGGACAGAAGGAATGGGTCCTCACCAGAGCTCCTAGGAATGGTCCTGGGGTCACCATGCCTGCTTTCATACCCATCCCCATCACACTCCATGCCCATCCATACCATCTGGTCAAGGTTGTGGAGGTCCCGTGGTTTCCTGGGGGGCTGGGGCAGGGGTGTGTCTGTGGGAGGCAAGTCCAGTTCCTGGCGAAGCTCCTCCTCAATCTCCTGCTCCATCTGCACGAGGGTCGGGGCGCGCATGCCGAAGCGGGCGGCGCAGCGTGCCAGCTCCAGCAGGCACAGCACAAAGTTCTTCTCATTCTTCCTCAACACTAGGTCCTCTGTCTCGAACATCAAGACGTCTGGGGCAGGGCAAGGGTAGACTCAGCCAGGGCAGGTATGTGGGGCAGGTATATAGGGGATGGGGGGCACTGGTGGAATCAAAACCCAGTGGAAGGGAGGTTACTCCCTGAAGCCATCCCACTAGGAATATGGCTGGTTCCAACAAGGATTGGGATAAATTCACAGATGAAGAGCCTTCTCCTTGTGCATCTACAAGAAAAGGCTATTTCAGGACATCCCAGTTCAGAAACCCCAGCGTCTGGGTGCACTGAGGATGTGTCACTCCATGCACACGCCCTTCCTGGGCATCCTCTGCTGTTGAGGGCCAGGGTGACAGACTCTTTGCTCAGAGCCAGGTCCATTCCTGATGTCCTCAGAGCAGGGCTTGTGCCATGCCAGGATCAGGGTCATGCTGCTGCGTATGCCCTTTCCAGTCCTAATCCCCAGTGCATATTTGCACCCAAGCAAACATGCCCTCTGGGTGCCAACACCCTGCAAAGCTGCTGCCCAGCCTGGAGGAACTTGCACAAGAAATGCCAGCTCAGGGACACTTGCGCATGGTGCTGCCCAATGCCGGGTTTGGGGGACATTGGAAAACAGCCAGGACAATGCCAGGAGCAGCTGGAGGGGAATTGCACACAGGGACGTGGGACAGCTGCACCCTGGGCATCTTACCTTTAATATCCATCTCCTTCCTGCACCATTGGATGAAGTTAGAGATGTTGTCCCTGGCCTGGAAGGTGCCCGGCTGTGCCGCAAGGTTGCAGGTGACGCCAGCAGTGGGCAGGTGGAGGTGGCGGGCCACCCCAGGGCAGGCACGGGCAAACTCCCCAGCCACGTGGGTGATGTTGTTGGCGTGGGAACAGAGCACAGCCCCTGTCTCCAGCACTTCCACAAAGGTGCCCACCTCGATGTCAAGGTCGTACAGCTCCTTCAACCATTCAGCCAAGTCCTCCTTCATGGCATAGAGGTACTGCTCGCTGGACCGGTAGGGACGGATGCTCCTCACCGCAGCACCCAGTGTCCCCCACATTATGCCATAAGACTGGGGAGGAGACCAAGGGAAAGTGGTGAAGGGGACAAGGTTGGCGGGGATATTGGGAGCTGCCCTGGGCCATGTCCCCAGCCCACCTCCCCGGCAGTCACACTCACCCGGTGCCACTTGCTCTCTGTCACTTGGGACAGTGACACTGTCCTCCTGGGAGCCCTTCTTGAGGTCCAAGGGCTGCAACAAAGCGTGGGGAAAGGAAATGACCCTCCTGGGCAGTGGGTGTTTTGTTTCCTTCCCAAGTGCTGTTCCCTTCTCCTTGGTGACAAGGGACTGGCTGCAAACACTCCCCATTAACCCTTCAGTGCCTGTTCCTCTGCCATCAGCCTTCTTCCCCAGACAGCCCAGGGGTGGATTTTCTCCCCCATGATCCCTGGCTCTGGGTCAGGAGGGGGTTTGAAAGCAGCTCTTCAGCACCCTAAGTAACTCACAACCCCAAAAGAGGGGGGATTTGTCCCCTCTCTGCCATCTCTGCATCTACCTCCACTGCAAGTGGAGTGACCTGGGGCACTACAATGTGCATATTAAGGGCTTGGTACCCCTGAATTGCTGGCTACATTTTTGCACTCATTTTACAGGCTCAGACACTTGACTGGGATGCCACTGCAAGCCCAAACACGCTGGGATGCTGGGAGCCCCCTTCACTCGAGGGCTCATTCTCCCCTTTATTGGGAGCTGGAAAGCCTTGCAGTGTGCACTGTGTCAGGGCTTGGCCCAAGCTCCAAGGAGGTGCAGGCACTGCACCCACAGATCTCAGAGCAAACCCATCAATCCTCTCCCCAGACCTTTCTGGAAAAAAGCACAATAAGGATGTGGCAGTTTATTCTTAAACCCACCCGTGGGGTTTTCTGCACTGTGGTCCCTTAAAACTTCTTCCTAATTTGCCCATGACAGTGAGGTCTTTGGCAAAAGCCAAGCTCCTTCATGGATGGTGTGACTCCAGGAGCTGGGGCTTTAAGAAAATAACTGCCTGGGTGAGGGGCACTGCTGGGAATGCTGGAGGCTCCTTCCCTAATCCAAGGCTCACAGAGCTGCCCCAGAACCCAAGTATTTCCAGAACAAGCGAATCTATCGGGGACATGCCCACACCATGGGACTGAAAAGGAGCTTCTTCTGGGCCTGGAGGGGTTTCTTGCTATGTGGGGATCCCGTTCTCTCCCTGGAGCCAGCTGGTGATGCTCACTGCAGATCATGGTCCAGCTGGTGTCATTTTGGGGGAGGAAATGCAAGAATCCCAGCTATTCCCCTGGGCTGGGGAATGAGTGGCAGACTGGCTGGAGGAGTCTGTGCCTGGCATGCCCTGCCAGGGAGCCCAGCAAGAGAAAGGGATCCTTGTGACACAAGATTTTTCAACCAGGGCACCCAGTGGGGCATTCACATGGCTCAGGGTGTGAGTCTACCTCCCCCCCGACATACACACACACACACTTGTGGAGTGCAGGTGATGCAGCACAGTCATCCCATCTCTGCCAGCAATGCCAGGCTCAGCCCTGGCCCTGGCAGCACCACTCATGACCCTGAGGCATCCAGACAACACAGGCAGCCCCAGGAAACACACTGTGGCAAACAAGGGAGGAAAAGGAAAAAGCAAAAATGGGAGAGGATTCAAAGTTGTCCCACCCTCAGCTTCCAGAAGAGATGCCCACAGCTCTCTCCTAAGGGCACATGAAAGGGGATAATATTCTGCTGCTTCTCTGCAGAGTTGAATCCCTGAGGTACAGATAGACCCATAAATTCCCCCCATCTCCAAAAAGCTCCAAAAAGGTGGACCAGCCATCACACTGCTCTTCTGACCCTTCTTAGTATCCAGGCCAGACACCTTGACAGCAAGACCTTGTCCAGAGCCAGCCTTTCCCATCAATCTCCCCCACTGACCTCATCTAAAACCCTCATCACCTCAATCAACCTCCCCATCCTGCTGCAGATCCCATGGCCAGAGGAGACAGGGCACCTACTGGGGACAAGAGAGCCATCATGGACTGTGGGGCAGGAGAAGACCTCAGCTGCAGGCAGATGGGTGCGGGGCACATGCAGCTCTGGTCTGCTTAAATATGCATCAATTTTAGCAGATGTAACCCAGACCAGTTCTGCCTTCTGCTCCTGAGCACAGGGTGGGTTTATTTGCTCTGTGGTTTATGAGTTTGGTTTCTTGCTCCGGTCTTAAGCGGAACCAAGAGGGCTGGAGAGATGCAGCTTTGGGCAGGAGATGTGAGTGGGGATGGAAGCAGGATCACCACAGGCAGGACACCCCACTGTGTCATGGCATGAAGCAAAGCAGCCAGGAGCAGCAGAGAAGGTTCCACGGTGTTGCCCATTCCATGGGAGGCAAGGACCTGCCTTCATGCACCATGATGGGCCAGGGTGAAGTACCTGGTCCTGTCAGTGTGAATTCATCCTTTGTGCTGGAATAAAAAACTATTGACACTTCCCAAGGTGGGGAGAAATCCACAGTCATTTGGGATGAAGAGCAGAGCGACTTTCCATGTTTTCTTCATCATCAGCATCATGTGCTTCATCCAGTGGGACCCATCCTTCCCACCCAGTTGATCCAGCAAGCATGAAAGCTGAGACCAAATTCAGGAATACCCATGCCAAATCCCAAATTCAAGTGCACCTTGATCATCCCAACACTGCATATCCAGAGGTTTGGTTTATTTGCCACCAGGTCTCCAAGCCCTTGGGACTCCCTGGAAGCAACGTCGTCTCGTTATTATCATTCAACTGAAAATAAAAATGATGTGGCACTGTCTCTTCGGTCACATTGAAAAGCCCCTGAGATTTTAAGCCACCAGCAGATGAAGTCCCCAAGTCCATGTCTGGGCAGGAAGGGCTCATTCACCAATATCATGGAAAAAGGGACAGAACCGCTTGGGCTGGCTCTTGGCACAGCACCCTGGCATGGCAGGACCGGGCACAGCCTGGTGCCAAAGCCACTGACCCAAAGCAGGGCACCCAGTGCTGGGATCCGAGTCCTGGGAGAGCCATCAGCAAAGTAGCAGCCCACGCATGTACAACCACAGCACGGTGAAACTGCCCCAAATCTCTCAAATCCAAGGAATTTTAAGAAAGCTGAGCCCTGTCCTGGCCAGCACTGAGGGCTGGCATTTGCTGCCACCCCACCAAAGCCGCGGAGCCCTGATGCTCCACTACCAGCTGTGGGAGAAGATGGCCCTTCGCAGACGTGACCGGTGACTCAGTGCACAGGAGCCCGGGGCGTTTCGAGGTGGGGAGCCTGCTTTGTGAAAGGAATGAGGAATATGCAGCCGAGCTGTCCTTGTGAGCCTGCATGTATGGACATGTCCATCTGTCCTGCTCACCTGCTCTTCTCCCCCTCCTCCCCCTACAGTGATTTTTCAACCCCGTTCACTCAACTGTGGCAGAGGGACACAGGACTCAAAAATACACTGAGGCCGTTGCTTGCAGAGGCACAGCAGGGCACAGACATTTTCTCTACACGGAAGGAAGGCTGTCAGTTGAGCACAACCCTTACTAGACACCAGAGAACCCACCCAGCCACCCCAAACCCATCAGAAAGCCAAGCTGTGATGCTCCTGCTGTCCTCGACCCGCACAGCACCGTCCCACAGCAACACAGGCAGCAGCTCAGCTGTTTCTCCTCCCTCCCTTCACCTCAAAGAGGCTCCTACACCATAACCTGCTGCTTTCTCCCCCCAAATCCTGCGGTGCTGGTGTCTCCCATCGGTGCCTCATGAGAGCTGGGATGTGAACGCAGCCCAGTAAAGCACTCACAGGGGATGGGCTCCTCAAGGTGCTGACCCTCCATCCCTGGGAAGGGAGGAGGCAGGAGAGGGGGCAGGGTTCAACACTGACCCCTAGTTTTGTCCAAATGTCTTTCTTTTCTTTTCTTTTTTTTTAACAGAAAACTTTCTCAGTCTCTTCTTTAAATCACCCAAGCCCCCAGCCATGCCATGGTGAGGCACTTCTCTGCCTGATGGTGGGAATAAAACCAGCTAAAGTATCAACAAACCCCAGTCCCAGTTTGAAAAACCGAAGTGTAACAATATCCTGAACTTCAACAGAAGCAGGTGTGTTTCAGTCTCCATGGTTTATACCATTTTTTGTGGTCTTTTTGTAAAAAAAATGTCTCCCAAAGCTTCCTGCCCACCTGGCTGTGACAGACCTGCCTGGGCTGTCGGTTGCCCCATCCTGCATCCCTGCTGTGCTGTGACATGGCTCCACCAACCCGTGGCTCCGGTCATCTGCAGGCAGCCCCTACCTTCTGGTCCCTGCCAAACTGTCCCCAGACAGGATTCCAGAGTCAATTAAAGGTGGATCTGGGCAGCGCAAGCAAGTTGGGGTTCAGCCCACCCCCATTTTGTCCCGGCACGTTCTCCTCAGAAGAGGTCCTGCCCACCATTTGCATCCCAGCAGCCCATCCAGGGCAGCTGGGTGGCCCATTTGCTGGTGGCCACCACCTGTAGCTTTGCCCGGTCAAATTTCCAGTACTGGTCATCCCGAAAGAAGTAGACAAAGCCATCACGGTGGGTGAGGGCCCCCGTTGTGCCGGGAGGCAATCCCTCCCAGTCCCGCAGGCTGCGGGGGTAGTAGGGCTCCACGCTGAGGGTCTCCTCGCTCACCACAAAGTACTTGGGTCCTTTGAAGAGGACGAGGCGGCGGAGCTGCTGGAAGTAGAGTGCAGTGTCGGGGTGCCGTGGGAGGCCACGGGCGCTGCATTTCTGGGGGAAACCTGCCTCCAAGGTGGAGCCCGTGTAGCACCAGCATCGGCCACCTGGGAAGAGACAGGGAGAGGGTTTAGAGCCCACCCCACCAGGGGCCATCACAGGAGATGTGGAAGGACTCAGCCACAGGGTCAGCCTTGCAGCCCCAGACATGCATCTGTGACATCCATCCCACTGGTGACCCAACTAGCACCACCACAGGGCTGGTCCCTGAACCAGGCTTGGGGGGAAACTGAGGCACAGTAACTCAGGGGCTTGAAGGCACAGAAAGGGACAGTGCAGGACAGAACAAAGCCATTGTGTCATCTGCTAGCCCATGCTGCTTCCTTGCAAATCCTCCCTCCTGTTCCTGCAGGTTGAGAGGGACAGATGGACCTAGACCCCTCCAGGGCTGGGACAACCAAGACCAGCACTGCAGCAGCAGAAATTGCCATCAGGGCCGAGTGCTTGGCTGTCCCCACAGAGCCATGTCACTGTCCCCACAAAGCAGGCAGACAAAAGCCCCTTTCTGCTCAGAAGCCCTGGCCTGACCCGGCCCCGGGGTGGGAGGGAGTGGCCGAGGGCTGGGGAGGGAGAGGGGCTTTTGGCCCTCACCCAGCAGCACCAACAAAGCCCCCTTTCTGACAAGCCAACAACTGGTTTCCATTAAAAGTTGGAGCTGACCCTGGCAGCCTGGTTGCCTGGTTTGACCTTCCTCTGTCCGTCTGGTGGTGGTGGGTCAGCGGGCAGCTTGTGGATGGCATTTCAGCTCCCCGTGGCAGCTCAGCCCCCAGCGCGGGACAGGGAACCACACGTTGACAGTGACGCCACCAGACTCTGCTCCTCCCTGGCCACATCTCTTTGGGGAGCGTTTTCTCCCCGAGCCCTTTAAGAGTTTGGTACATCTAGTTTTGTTTTCACACACAGGTGAGTGCTGCTCCCCTGAGTCAGGGGTGGGGGAAAACTGAGGCACTGTTGGGACAATATGCCCAAGGCCACACAGTTAATCCACGACAGGCACCGAGCCCAGGGCTCCTGAGGGTTTTTGCACAGCGATGCCCCAGTTCTGCACTGGGACAGGACATGGGAGGGGACAGTGGATGTGAGCAGGAGAAGGTGCCCCAGCAAGACCTGGACAGAGCCAGACCACAGGTAGGAGCTGTGGGAGCCCCAAGGGGAGCTCTCCTGTCTGTTCCTCACCTACCTTTGAAGAAGTAGAACTTGCCACTGAGCTGGGACCATGTGCAAGCGTCGATGCTGGCGGGGAGACTGGGCCAGCGCAGCTGCAGGGGCTGTGGGTCACTGGCATTGCCACTTGCAGGCACCACCCAGTAGTGGCTGCCCTTGAAGATGTAGAGGTTGTGATCCGCATCTGTGGGGCAGAGGGAGGAGTGAGGAGGGTCCTGGGTGAGAAACCTCATCCCACCTCCCAGCCTTCCTGGTTCCCCTCTACTCCCTGTGCAGACCTGTGGTGCTTCAGGGATGTTCAGGTCTGGGACACCCCCTTCTGCCTTTCAGCCACCCCCTCAGCTTTCATAATTCATTGCCTCCACTCCAGCCTGGAGAAGCTGACCACAGCTCCCTCTCAAGGCTCATCTTTCATGGTTGAGCCCCTGCAGCAAATAAGCCTTGTCACAGCCCAAGTTTGAGGATGTTTCCCAGTTCCCCAACACACCAAGCCATCACCGTGTCCTCAGGATGCTCCACTCTGTGGCAGTGATGTGCATCAATGATGCCACCATCCTCTAGAGCACATATGAGGCTGTGGGCCAGCCAAACCCATGTTTCCTACCACTGAAGCTTATCAGAGCAGAGACAGGGTGCTGCAGCAGTGGGGCAAGGGTTTGGGGTATGTGTTTTGGGAGAGGATTCCACCAGAGAACACCCACCAGTGGTTATGGCATCGAAGAAGGAGTGGCAGTAATAGGCACTGAGGCTCCTCCGCTGCTGGTCCCCACTGTAAAGGTCCACACCCCAGTCCTGGAAGTGAGTGAAGACCTTTCCTGGGAGCTGGATGGCCAAGCCCTTGGAGGGCTTTCCTGGGATGGAGCAAGGGGTGGTGAGTTGTGAAGAGGCAGGAATATGGCTTTCCCCAGAGCATTGCAGGAGCACAGGGCTAGGGATCTGTCCCAAGGCTCCAAGCATTCCTTGTCCCACTGTCCAGTTCCTGTCCTCCTCTATAAGGAGGGCAAAGACCCCTTGATACCCTCAACACACACACACACACCAGTGTTTCTCTGGATGCAAACAAGTATACAGCAAGTCTAGCCTTCCCTGCCCTGGAGAACCTGGTACCCCTCCCACATGGCCTATTGCATCTTCTTCCCCAGCCACAAAGGAGTGGGGCCCATCCCTACCATACCCCTTGCATATAGTCTTTTCCCCTTGCAGGAACTGCTCCCATCCCTGTTCCTCCCAGGGAACAGCCCCAGAGGAACTGAGGGATGCTCGGGGAAGCCAGGCTCACCATACAAGTTCTGGACGGCCAAGATGTCATCCCAGCTGAGGACAAAATCCTTGCTGAGCTTCTTGTAGTAGGGAGACATCAAAGCGCTCTTGACGGGGGAGTGCTCCAGCCCCAGCGTGTGGCCGATCTCGTGTGCCACCACGACAAAGAGGTTGCGCCCTTTGCCGCTGTGCAGGGACCAGCGCTCAGCGCTGTCAAAGTGAGCTTCTCCACGCCGGGGGAAGAAGGCATGAGCCAGGGCACCTCCTGGGGACAAGAGAGCCATCATGGACTGTGGGGCAGGAGAAGACCTCAGCTGCAAGCGGATGGGTGTGGGGCACATGCAGCTCTGGTCTGCTTAAATATGCATCAATTTTAGCAGACACAACCCAGACCAGCTCTGCCTTCTGCTCCTGAGCACAAAGTGGGCTTATTTGCTCTGTGGTTTATGAGTTTGGTTTCTTGCTCCGCTCTTAAGCCAGGGACCAGAGCCACTGTGGTGACCCATGCAGGGCAAAGGCTCAAGAAGAGAGAAAGCCTGAGCGTGTCCAATAGCACCATGCAGAAAGCTTCAGCTGGAAGCAATGAGCTCAGGTTTGGAGGACGCCATCTGGATGGGGAGAGCTCCTCAAAAGCCTCCTAGAATGAGCACCTCAACCACTGCTGTCAGATCCAGTTGCAGAACTGGGAGTGAGGACCCCAAATCAGAAAGCGAAAGGAGGTGTTCTCAGTAAGAAGGGCTGCTGGGGCAGAGCCTCACCACCCCCAGCCCATTGCCACTCCAGCCCTCCTCCCTGCCAGGGAAGAGCCCACATTGTAAAAGAGAAGCTTATGAGAGGGAAGTGACCAGCACCTGGTCCATCAAAGGCGTTGTTGAGTCCATCATTGTGGTCCCCATGGAAGAAGGTCAGGCGGATGTCAGCTGGGCCCTCCTGCGCTTCCCAGAACACCAGTGAGGACACGTTGCTCCAGAGCTCGAAGGCAGCTTTCACAGCCAGGCGCACCTCGTGCTGTGGCAGGTAGGAGGGCCAGTTCACCACCCGGTAGGTCAGGTGCCTCTTGTACCACTTCCCGCCTGCAAAAGGAGCAAGATCAGCACAACAATGGGGACTTGGACTTGTTCTTCCACCTGAAGGCTGCTTGGGTGGTGAAAAGCATCCCAGTGCTGGGAAAAGCTTTCTCAAGCCGAAGTTGAAAGCCCACCCGGGCATCCCACGAGCAGCCTCAGCAACCTGCATTAACAGCAGGACCCATGAAAACCCTCTGAAGTTACCACTATCAGATCCCACCTCAGAGATTCTCAAGTCTGGAGCTGCAACCAAACCCTAAAAGAAGGCCCAAAACCTGTTTGAGGAGAGGAGAAGCTGGGGCACCCAGTATGAACCCCTCCTTGCCTTGTCATGCTTTCCAGGGCCAAATTCAGCATGGGTACCTGACCTGCAGGTCTTCCGCTTCATGTCTGCTTCATGCCCAGAAGACACAGCCTAAGGACAAGCTTTCAGGGGGAGAAAGCAAAGCCACCTCCGAAAACAAGTGGTCCAGAGGCAACAGGAGAGGGAAGGGCACCTTGGGGTCACAAGGGGAATGTGGGGCTGGGGATGTGGGATTGCAGCCCTGTTAAGGCAGATTTGCCAAGAACTGGGCATCAGCCAGAGGGGAAAGAAAGGAGGCAATCCTCAAGGGGAGAAGCAGGTGGGTTTGAAACATCACTAGGAAGGAATGACACCAACCAGATGGTGCTGATCTCCATCACATGCCCAGAGACCCCACAGATGTCCAAGGCTTCATCCAGCTGGCCAGCAAGCATGAGCCTGTCCTTTCAGGGGGGACACAACGCCGGTGTCACCAGGGCAGATAGTGACAATGACAAAGAGGACAAGCCCGTGAGGTGCCCCTAAGCTTCCTACAAAGCAAAGATGCATGTTCCTGCCTGCCCCATGCAGCATCACCCCCACTCCCCTCCCTCCCGTACCCTTGGCAGCTGCAGGGGCCCCAGGGCCCTGAGATTACATCTGGATGGGGGCATCCAGGATTGGGAGAGAAGCCACGGGGCCACATTGGGAGATGTGGGTACCAGAGCTGGTGCTGAGGCGTGGGAGAGGGAACAGACCCACTCCAGATGTGTGGGGAAACAGGGGGAACGGAGTCAGCAGCACGACAGGGCTCGGTCATGGGTCTGAGCCAGGTCCCTCGGCAAAGCTGGCAGACATCCCATCCCAGCTCACCCAACCCAGCCACGGGGAAAAGCCCCACCAAATCTGCTTCCTTCCCCTCGGTTTCTGGGCAGCCCACAGCAGGGAAGGCTCTGGGCCAGCTGGACACCCTCCCAGGGGGCAACTGCCCCCCCNAACAGCCTCTAAATCCAGTGGGACATGGCACCAATAAGCCCCTGCATCCCATCCTTTCCTCCATGGAGGCAGAGCATCTCCCAGTGGAGAAGGACGGATGGCAGCAGCAGGCAGGGTCAGGAGACTGGTCAGAGCATCTCCCACCAGAGGAGAATGGATGGCACCAGCAGGCAGGATTGGGCAACAAAAGGGCAATTGGCTTTTGGGAAGAGGAGGGCTGGGTGCCACAGGCAGCCATTGAGGCCAGGACAATTGCAGGCAGGGAGTTCCTTGCAGGGAAATCCAGGATATCACTGCCCGACACACTGCCTGTCCAAGGGTCAGCAGAGGATCTGGTCAGCTCCAGTGTCTGGTAAAGCCCAGCAAAGCAGAGAGAAGAAAGTCCTCTTCCCAGTCCCCTCCACCACAGACCCTGATTTCCAAACTCAGTCCCTTTCCAGGGACAAACAAGACCTGTCCCCAAACCTTCCCAGAGAGCAGAAAGTCTTGGGCTTTGACTGCAGAGGGGAGGTTTTGTTCGGAGGAGCAGGAGGGTGACAACCTCCACTGCTGGGCTCGAACAGAGCCTGGGTCAATGGGACAAATGGACACTCCCCAGCCCTGTACTGGCCACTGCTGTTGGGCTAACAGGGTTGGGAGCCAAAGCTCAACTGGGGTTGGCTTTTGCCCATATGCCAGGGTGCAAGTGTTGCCCGAAGCTGGTGGGATGAGGGACATAGCAGCCGCTTGTCCACAATCCTGCTGGGAGAAGGGTGGATAACAAAGCACTTTGCTGGCTCAGCTACAGCGGCTTCCTGCTCTGAGTAGGATAAACAGCCAACTTTGCACAAAGCCTCCAGCCTTCCTGGCCAGTGCTGCCAGACCTGTGGGCACCCCCACCCTCCCCTCCAGCCTGCCAGCACCAACACAGCATTGCTCTCATCCCTGCCGCCACCAGCTGCCCCCTAGCTCACTGCCAGCACCAGACCACTGGGGCAATAACCAGCACCCCATGGAACCCTTCCCTGCCTGGGCTCAGAGCTACTGGGTGTCTTGCCACCCAGCCCTGGACCACGATCCCCCCAAAAGAATCCCATGAGCTGCTCCTGTTTGCCCTGTTCCTTCCCAGCTCTGCCCCGTGGTCCTCCTAGCTGGGGTCACAGCAGACCCCCTGCCCAAGATGGTGCCTGCAGGGACAATACTGCATGTCAGGATTTCAGAAGGAAAGCCAGAGGCAGGAGGAGGAGGATGGGGATGTCTCCTGGGGCCATCCATCGCCAGCCCTGCCAAACACAGAGACAGCCTGACACGGTACAGAGCCCTTTCTTAATCTTGTCTTCATTTTTCCCATGTCCTAAGCGCAGCTGGTCACAGCTCTCTTGCTCTCTAGGAATCCAGTTACTCATCCACAAGCCCAGGAGGCAGCTCATGAGAGATGAGAGGCCCAATCCTGGATACACAAGAGCAAGAGAAGCTGCTCAGAGAAGAGTTAAACATGTTAACGCGAGTAAAACCACCCCCCATGGCCAGGCAGCCCAGCACCAGCAGGTTTTGTGGTTATTACTGGGTGACTAACACATGCTAGACTCTCAAAGCTCAGCAGAACCTTGCGGCGTGCCAACCCCTGCCCCCTGGATCATTCATTCCACCATGGCTGTGCTTGGGACCACAGTGACCTGATCTCTCCTCGGGAGATATCCTGGCTCCCTCGACAGCAGTAAAACCACCCTGGAGAGATGAATTTCCCCACAAGTGGAAGTCGCATCTCTCCAATCATTGCTGACATCAAGCCATACAGAACAGCTAAAAATAAAGAGCTTTAAAAATAAAGTTGGTGCAAAGCCAACTCAGGCGGGTCCTGAGATGGACGGCGCTGCACCTCCCATCCACGGCAGCATCTCCAGGAGCCAGGACAGAAGAGTTGGATTCCCAGCACCCCAAAAACCCAACATCTCCCGGGACCCCTGGATTCAGCGCTCACCATGCTGCGTGGTGCGACGGTGACGCCGGGTGGCAGACGCCTGGTGAGCCCCAGCAGCACGACTCTCCCCGTCCCCCGTGCCACAGCGTGGTAGAGCCATCTGATGGAGTGTGGGGGCATCCAGGACCCCACTGAGGGGGAGGTGGGTCACCCGCTGGAAGTCCCTAGAAGAGGAAGAGAGATGTCAGCACCCACACCTGGACACACACAAACACCCCCAATGGGGATTTTGGGTGTGTTTGTGCCTGTGCTTGACCTGAGCAGAGGCAAATCCTTGCTTTATCACCAGGATGCATTCCTGATGGTGGGACACAAAGCAAGGAATTTGCTTCTGCAACCACATCTGGCCAGTGAGCCATCCCCTCCTAGGGCAAAACTAGACAAGGAAGCCTAAAAAAAAATGCCTTTTCTGTTTTTTACCCAACTTATTTGACTTTGCACTTAACTTTGACCAGGATCAGGCCAGGGATGCTCCCAGAGCGAATGTGATCTCATTAGGAGAAGACAAGGAGTTCGAGGGGGGGCTGTCAGCTTGGCCCCCTGACATCTCCCAGCCCTCCCCAACCTCGGCCTCGCCGCAGATATTATTGCAAGGGGAGCACCGGGCCATAAAAGGCAAATAAAGCAGCGCAGTGAGGCCTTGGGCTGCCAGCAGCCGGCATCCAGCTGCAGGAGCTGGGTACGGACCGGCGTTTCCCAAAAGGACTGCTTGTGCTTTATCATCGGACCGTGCGAGAGAGACCCCAGCTGCAAAAAAAGACTCCTCCAGCTGCAAAAAGCCTCCCACCTGCCCCCCCAGCCCCATCCATCCAAGCACCAGCAACTCCCGTGCAGCCATAGTTGCTGCATTTCTGCTGTGGTTTTAAATGCAAGGCTCATACCTCACCGCCTTCCTGAACTCGGTGGGGCTGTGTGTGCCGGCCCCCGGCTCCCCCAAGTATCCGTATTTCTCCAAGAACAGCTGCAAGAAGAGACAGGGGAGAGGGGCAGCTCAGAGCATGGGCAGGTGTTTGCACACATGGGCTTGGGAGATGATGGGAGGGCTGGGGGGGGAAAGGAAATGCAATGGGAACCAGTACTGCAAACCCCGGGGCTGTGCAGAAATGCTGGGTTATTTCTTTTTCCTCCTGAGATCCCTGTACCCCAAGGAGGAAACGTTGCTATCAACAGATCCAAAAACCCACTGCTGCCATGCCATCCGCAGCCAGAGGCTACCAAACCCACACGCTAATCACCCCGGCTCGACACAATGATTAACATAAAGGCTGAAGCACTGTGGGTACAAGCAGAGTGGGGTGAGATGGGGTCAGGCTGCAGCCTCTCCCCATCCCCATGCAGGATGTGCTGCTGCGAAGCGGAGACACTCCAGGCCGGGGGGGAAGGGACAATCTGCTCTGCCAAACCATTCTTCTTATCAGCCATTTACATGGACGGAGATTGTGGCTCTGAACTTGCTCCAGCACATAAAGTGAACCTTAAAGAAAACAAACGGCCTCCCTCTGCCCAAGCCTGCGCCCGCAGCTTTCGGAGAAGCTCATAGCCATGGTTGCAGGAATGCTCCACACCCGCCTTCCCCGCCGCCGGGGATGTCTGCAGGAGACAAACAAGCCGCCCCAGCATCCTGTTAGTGTGAGAGAATTGGAGTTAAAGTCAAGAGGAATAAAAAGTGAAAGCGGCTGCTTCAGTTCCCCGCATCCCAAAGGAGAAGTGGGCTGAGCACCGGGAAGGCCACCACGGACTGCTCCCAGGACAGCTGCCCAGCCACGGAAAAACTTGTGCTTTTAAATCCTCTCCCCTCCCTGCTCATCTCAGGGCAGAGAGAAGAAGGGGTTTGGAGTTAACCTGCATTCGATGCTACTCCTGACACCAGTCCCCACCCAGTGCCCCATGGCAGCATCCCTCCCTGGGCACGGGCAGCACCGAGCCGGCTGCGCTTTGTCAGTTGCCTGGCAGGGATCGTGAATGGTTTCTGGGAATGGCAGCCTCAGGGTGTGCCAGGGCCTCTCCCTCTCCTCCTTCTGCCCAAACCCTCCACTTGCTGTTAGCAGGTACCTTCATGTCATCCCCAAACACGTCATCGTCTGCATCTACCATTTCCCATGGGCAGGGCAGGCACCTTCCCCATGCTCTCTCTTCCTGTTCCTTGCCCCTTTCCAAGCCTTCCCCCTTCCCAGACCTCATCTTCTCCAGCCACCGAGTCTGATCTCCTCTTTTACAACCCTTCTACCTGGAAGATCTCCCTCTGGCTACAGTGCAACAGGGACCAGCACGGTTTCCTGCGGGGACACTCTCCTCACCCAGACCCAGCCACTAAATTTGGCTGTATTTCCCACCAAACACATCCACCAGCTGCCTACCTGAGGCTCCAAGTGTGGCTGGAGTCGCCCAGAGTTGGTGAGTCAGGATATCCTGGGGCACCCAGTCCCACTGAGTCAGGATAAATCAAGTGTGAGCAAGAGCTGTGCCCGCAGGAGATAGCATTGGCTTGTCTGCCAGGAAAAGCCCCAACACCTCTGCCTGGGGATGAATCATACAGCCTGGACAGGCCATGTCCCCATGCCATGCAGGGATAATTCCCCCCTTTACAGGGGTACCAGGAGGCAAAATACAACAGGGGCTCGGGATGGTCACACAGGGAAGGAGGATATGGGGACAAGGGGGCCTTCTGGGGATGAGGCAGCAGGGAGGTTTGGTAGCCCCGAGGGAGCAGACTGGAGAGGAGAAGGTATCTGGCTCTCTTTCTCAGTTGCTGTGTTTTAATAATCTTCTCCTCCAGAATTAGAAAATCGCCAGCTACATGTATGGACGTGGGGTGATAATTCCCAGTGGGTAAATGTGAGCTGCAAAGCACCTGGATGGAAAATCCTGGGTCTCAAAAGCATGGCACAGTCTAAACCTTTTCTACCGCAATTTTCCTCTCACTCAACCCCTAAATCATAACAACTGTAAGCTGTTTTCTCTCCTGTAACCGAACACAATCCCATTCTTACAGCATGAAAATGGTTTTTCCCCACCAGGAGCTGACAAATGCTTGAAACCCCATCCGGACAGGTCTGGGTGCACAGCAAAACAGCAACCGTTATCACAGCAGCTGCTCTGAAATGGCAGCAAAACATACACTGGCTTCATTATTCCTGTCCAGATCTCCTTGAGATTTGCAAATCCAACCAAAGAGGCAGTTTCCTGGTAGTTTCTGGCCCATGTCATGTTGAGGTTCTCACACACAGGCACCAGCTCTCAGGCTGCAAAAACCACCAGGAGAAATTTTATGACATTTTCTAGGTAGTTCTGAGCTCCAGGTGATGCCAGTTCTGGAAACACAGAGCTACAGGAGAGGGATGTGCTGATCCTCCACTGTGCAAAGTATTTATCAGACAGGAAAGCACAGAAGTGACCCCCTACCAGTGACTTTTCAGGGTGACGGGGGAACCCAAGAGCACTGTCCCATGGAGTCTTGTGCCCTAACCCACACTCCAGACCCTCCTCAACCCTAAACAACCTCCCCACCAGAGACCAGCCAGGCTCTGGTCAGACTGGGTGGGAGCTGGCACCAGCCCGTTAAACCTCCCCAGAGGCTGCAATGCAAAGCTTGGCCGTGCTGGGAACACCCCCCCTCCATCCTGCCCCAGATGGGGAAATGCCATTTTCCTTACAATGGGAAAAGAAAAACAGCAGGAAACCAAGAGCTAAGCATAAAGATAAAATATGCCCGGCTCCCCCTCTGCAGTAGGGAGGGAGAAGAAGAAAGGTCCATCTGCCAGCAGGGACAGAGGGAGGAGGGTCTGGGAGAGACTAAGGGGCCTTCCCACCTCAGGGCTCTGATGGGGAGCTGGTTACAAGCCTAGAAATCCTCTGTGCCAAGAGCTAAAGCAGAGGAAACACCTTGCCCTCAACCGCAGGCATCCCAGGTGGAAGATGGCCAACAGCAAATACAATTAGACCTCCCTCCTTGGAAACAGGGATAGCAAGAGTGCCGAGACAGCAGGCTCCAGTCCCGCCTGCCCTCCCCTCCAGACACTCAGCTTCTGACACCTTTCTACCAGTCAAGCATCAGAGAAACCTCATGTTGGGCCTCTGTTGACCATGTTCCCTTCTGCTCTGCCTGGACCCAAACCCCGTCTCTCCCCTCCATCCCCCGGGAGCGGAGGGAAGCGATCCCATCCTGCCGAAGGGCGGGCAGGCATTCTGTGCTGTGGTTACAGAGGATGGTGGCTGCAAGCTGCACCTCCAAAATCTTTTGGTTTTAAGCAGGAGACAACAGCAGCCCAACGAGCCAGCTGAGGCGGGTCTTCAGCCCCGGCACCCAGCAGCCCCGGGCTCCATCCTGCATCATTTCACTGCCAAGATGGACACGGGGGAAGCAAAGCCACAGCTCTGGCTTTTCAGCATCAATTCACCCTCCCAACCCTACCCCCCTGCCAGCTCACACTTTGGCATGTCTGCAGAAGGAGGGGCTCCTCCTGCCCCTCAGGTCGCTGCCTGCTGGAGCACTGCCTTCAGAGGGTGTCCAGGCCTTGAGAAGGGTTCATTTCTTTCCGCTCTTCCCAGCCACATTCCCGCTGCCAGTTGCAAACCCTTTGGCAAAGTCCTTGTGTCTCTTGTTTAAGTGTGCGTATAAGTATCTTTATAAATATTATATTGAGGGACTCACAGGAACACAGAGAGACACACAAGAAGGGAGATTAGCAAGTATGGAGCTTGGTCGCCCTCCTGCTGAAAAGACAGCCCGGAACGTCAGCTAATTCTGTATGTTAATGACAGAGGCTGATTAAAACCCCAAGCCCCGTCTCATTGCCATCATGCTCCCCTGCTGTGCCTAATCTAGTCCTGAAGGACTCTCCTCTCCCACCTACCCCTCCTGAAAATCTGCTCTAGCAGCAAATTATCTACTTGCCACTGAAGATGTGGAGCTGGTGGAGCCTCTCTTTTAAGCTCCTTTAGATCTTCTGGAGCTGAGAAGCAGGCCAGCAGGTCTAACTAAAGCCCCCGCTGGGGTCAGTAACCCAGATCTTTGGGGTGCTGAACCGGAGCCAGCTCCCTGCTTCCCTGTCTGCCTGGGCAGGAGGGATGCTCCGGGACAGGAACAGTAAACGTAGCATCACTTGAAAGGAAACGAACACCACAAAATGCTCTGGGCATGGTGTTACCTGCCTGTGGGGCTGGCAGATCGCTCTGCTGCTTGGTTAAATACAGGAATACCTTGTCAGCCAGTATGGCAAGTCACTCCTGTGTCTGAAACCAGCTTGCAGCTTTACCCTGGCGTCCCACGCCGTGGGGAGCAATGGGCTGCACACCCAGCCGCAGCTCCGGCAGCGCCCAAACTATCCCAGTGCGACCCAAAGCACTTGGGGAAAACAGGGGGAAAAAACACTGGGCTTGGCCAAACCTTCCCCTGCTGAATACCAGAGCGGCTGACAAACCAGTCTGGTCACACAGACTGGGTGCGCTTTCATGTCTATGGAGAGAAAGGAAACAAGACGCTTGGTCTTCGCCCTCCACGGGGATGGGAGCGGGGGGGAAAGGCGACGTGCCCACTGCCTGGCGGGCGTTATTCCCGGTAAAAGGGGGGATTGTTCCAGTGGGAGAACTGGGAAGAAAGCAGGGCTGTTCATTCCGCAGTGACTCAAGGGGCTGTTAATCACACCGGGAAGCGCCTTGGAACCGCTTGTCACCTCCCCAGTATGGGCAGAGACTCCCAGCCACGATCTGGTGGCATTTACACACTCTCTCCAGCCACACAGAGCCCAGCAGTGCTTCCAGCACCCGAGCAATCCCTCCTCCTCTCCTGGCTTTGCACTGCTGAGGCTGAACAGCAGGAACTTTTCCCAGGAAGAAAGTTTCTTCCTCTTACTTCAATCAGAGGGAAAATGTGGGGATACCCTGGGAGCATCCAGGGGTCCCAGCTAACCCCCAAGCCCTACCACATGCTGGGTGATACCCTTGCTCCAGCCAGGTAGCTCCTTGCTCAGCATCCAGCATCCCAACTGGCCACCCACTCCATAAAGGAGCTCATCCCAACACCAGGGTGTTTCTCTGCACAAGTCCAGCTCAGAGCATGCACTACATGTGAGCCTGAGGGGGAAAAGTCAGAGGCCCCGGCAAGAGAGAGAGAAGGGCAGCAGGAGAGGGGAGAAAAAAATAATTTAAAATCCCCAAATGAGAACGTCTCGGTCCCTCAGTTTCGTTCTCCATTTCCATACCCTGCTTTTCTCAAATTTTTACCCAATTTTTCCTCCCATCGCAACAGACCTGTGACTTCTCATGCAAATCACCAACAGGGACTTTACTGTCCTTTGCCCTTGGCATCAACAGCTCTTCACCCCCTGCACAGGGTAAGGTCTCCCCTGCCACACATTTTACATGGTTCCCCCAGGACCGGGGAGACTCGGGTGCTGCCACCCACCCGACTGCCAGCCTGAGCACAGCACAGACCCCAGCTCTGCCAAACTGTGTGCTCTCTAGCATCGGAGCTTCTCCTTGCTGGAGCCTGCAGATAAGATGATTTAATGTTTCAAATTAAATTTCCAACCTTTTCTTCTTTTTTTTTCTTCTTTTCTTTTCTTTTTTTTTTTTTTTGAGCTGAAATTGATACAGATACAGTGAAAACAAGGGCACAAGCCAGGAAAATAACAACTGGGGTTTCTTTCTTTTTATTTTTCCTTCCAGAGTTTTGCATCTAAGTTTAAACAACCCATTGTTGCTAACTTCAGCCATTTTCAAAGCAATAAAAAAAAAAAGCTTTAGAAGGAAAGCCTGGCAGTGGTCTGAAAGCCACAAGTAACTAGAACTGTTTGATGATACGTGAGAATTTCAGCTTCCTCTTAAAAACAGAATTAACTGCTCCGTTTATTTAGGCAAGCTTTCTTATCCTAGTTTCTATATTGTCCCCAAGTCCCTGGCCAGCGCAGCACATTGCACTGGGGAAACTGAGGCAGGAAAGTCCCTTGCCCAGTGTCCCTCACCTGGGATCTGCCACAACCCGGGACCTGCTCTGGGGTTTCAAGGGAAAAGATCCCAGAAATCACCAGCCAGGAATCAGAAGTCAGCTCGTCCCTTGTAAAGCTCTCACTGCCAATAAACTGGTTTTCCTTTAAAGCGAATTTTAAGCTATTGAGCACTAAGCTTTCTGAGCACTAAGAATTTTGCAGATTTATTTTTCTCCAGCTGGCATGAGGGGCTGGGCAGAGGTTTGTGCACACCAGGACAAGCTCACATATAAACCACCCCTCTGAAACAGCAGCTCCCAGACTAAGAAGCCTGCACATCAAAACAAACCTCACTTTTCACCTTAGAGCAGTCCCAATTAATCCACCAGGACTTGCTGGGGTTTTAAAATCCAGCATCTGTGCAAATTTACGCTGGATCAGTGCCTAAACAAGAAAAAAAAAACCTGAATCCCCAACACAAACCTTTGCTCTTCAGCCAAATCTCATACCTCTTCCTCCCAAAACAAACAGGAACGGATGGCAGCGTGGTGTGACAATGATACAGGGACAAACAGAAGAAATCCAAACAGAGGAGATAGGGACAGCCCTGGGAAGAGGCAGGGCAGGGGAAAGACAGGCTTTGGTCCCATCCTGATTTGCTGGGGGATGGGAAGGTTTCCTTCAACAACTTCTGTTGCTGTCAGGGCTATATGGAAGGGGGGGTTGCATCTGTACATCACCTGCGGGGACACACCTCCATATACAGCACATGCAGGCACCCACCTTGGCACTCCAACAAGCATCATAGAATGGTCCCGGATTGTGAATGAGGGGAAACAAGAGCTGAAGACAATGGTCGTGCCATTTGGGACATTTCCCATGTGAGGAAAGGCTGAGGGAGCTGGGTCTCTTGAGCTTGGAGGAGACTGAGGGGTGACCTCATCAACGTTTANTTACAACTCCTCCAGCGGGCACACATGTCCCCCAATGGCATTTGCACCTATGGGCTGTGCACACCTATGGCACAGGCACACACACAGCACCTCCACCTAACGGCACACAGACACCCCTATGGCATAGGTACCTATGGTACATGCACACCTATGGCACGGGCACACACATGGCGCACACACACCCCTATGGTGTGGACACACCTATGGCATGGGCAACTCTCTAGTATGGACACATCCCTATGGCATGGGCACCCCCTATGGCACGGGCACCCCCCTATGGCACGGGCACCCCCCTATGGCACACGGGCACCTATGGCACACCTATAGCCCGCAGACGCCCATGGCATAGGCCACCCGGGGCACTCACAGCCCGGAACGGCCGGCTGCCGGACGAAGGGTGGCAGCTCCCGGTCCCTCCCTGTCCCCCTCCCCGTCGCAACTCCTGCCCCCCTTAGTCCCCCGGTCCCCGTCCT
>VZTM01040204.1:661286-689759 GCA_013400555.1 Jacana jacana
AGTGACTGAACACTGGAAGGGGCTGCCCAGGGAGGGTGTGGAGTCTCCTTCTCTGGAGACATTCCAAACTCGCCTGGAGGCGTTCCTGTGTGACCTGCTCTGGGTGTTCCTGCTCCGGCATAGGATTGGACTGGATGATCTTTCAAGGTCCCTTCCAATCCCTGATATTCTGTGATTCTGTGATCTTCAGGCCACCACAGCCCCATCACCAACCCTGGGGAAAGGCTGGCAGAGCTGCTCTGTGGACTCACCGCGCTCCCAAGCCCACTCCAAACCACCATCGAGGAGTGGATGGATCCTTCTCAGTTGTTCCCAGGGCATCACTAACTCGTCCCACCTGTGGCAGATCAGGGTGTGCACGGTGGCCGTGTCAGGATGTGTCCCGCTGTGGGTGCCGTCTCTCCGGGCTGGATGGGGAGCAGAGCATGGGCAGGGGAGGGCGCTGGGACAAACCTCCTGGCAGCTGCAGCAGCCAGGCTTGGGCTGTGCCCTGTTGGAAGCTGAGGGAAAGAGAAGGAGAAAGCAAGTCCATTTTTTTTTTCCTAAACTTGTGTTCCTCTGTGGTCCAGACCACGCTGGGGTGGAGCAGATGAGGGCTTGGATGCAAGGGGTCCCTCAGCAGCCAGCACTTGCCCCAGAGCACAGCAACATGGGAGGCTGGATGAGCAAGACCAACCCCAGCTGTTAGAGCAGGGCTTTCTCGTGCTTTGTTCCTCAGGGCTCAGTATTGGGGCCATTTCTGTTTAATGTCTTTATTGATGATGCTGACAAGGATAGAGAGCACCATCAGTGAGTTTGTAGATGACACTAACTTGGGTGGGCATGTTGATCTGCATGAGGGCAGGGAAGCTCTGCAGAGGGACTTGGATAGACTGGATCTGTGGGTCAATGTTAATGGCATGGGCTTCAACAAGGCCAAGTGCCAGGTCTTGCACTTGGGCCACACCAACCCCATGGATGGCTACAGGCTTGGGGCAGTGTGGCTGGAACTGCTTGGCAGAAAAGGACCTGGAGGTGCTGGTTGACAAGCGGCTGAACATGAGCCAGCAGTGTGCCCAGGTGGCCAAGAAGGCCAANGGCTTCAAGCTGCAGCAGGGTAGGGTTAGGCTGGACATTAGGAAAAAATTCCCAGCAAGAGTGGTCAGAGCCTGAAATGGGCTGCCCAGGGAGGGGGTGGAGTCCCCATCACTAACTGTGTTTAAGAGTCAATGAGATGTGGTGTTGAGGGATATGGTGTAGGGGAGAACATGTAGAGTGGGGCTGATGGTTGGACTCGATGATTCCAAGGGTCTCTTCAAACGAAAATGATTCTATGATTCTAAAATACCACACACACACACACTCAGGGCTGTTGGTTTGCACTGTATATGCTTAAATCTCCCTCCCAGGCCTGGGACTTGGTCACCCAGGGGACACCTGGGGCTGTTGGAAACACCCAAGGCACAAGGGTGCACCCTTGTAGGCATCGCTGCTCCCCTGCAACTTGCACACAGCCCACGACCTTGCACTTCCCGGTGCCAAGTTAACAGCTCTGTTTACTCCCTGCAGTACTTTTTTGTTGTTTTGACTATTTTGTCTTAAATCTACTAAAGCCAAGGGATGTTTTGATTCTGCTTTGGTTCTGGTGGGGGAAAGAAAAAGAAAAGAAAGGATATGACTTATATCTGCTTTTGTTTTCGTGCCAGCTTCAACCACACACCTATTTTAAAGCTCACAGGCCTCTTCCTAACTTCTTTTTAATCATGGCAAAACCTGAAGTTGCAGGAGCATCTGCTGAGTGCAGCTGGAGGAGATCCACAGGGGTCCCAATGCAGCTCCTCACTTTCCAGCTGGATGGGGATTCTCCTGCCGGGAAGAGAAGCAGGATTCCAAAGTGGGAGCGAAGGAGCCACCTAACATGGCAAAATAAGGAAGTCTGAAGAAGCTGAGCTCTGGGGAGAAAAACACAGATGGGAGAACACTGGGCCAGTGAGCAGTGACTGGGGGAGCCCGGCATGCCATGAAGGGCTAGTGCAAGGGGAACAGAGGGAGCCAAGGGCCAGCAGGTCAGCCCGGCGCTTCCTTTTCAAAACAAGAGCAGCCCTGTCTGCGAACGCATCCGTGTTTGGTTCGTATCTAGGAAGCAACTGATCCATCTGCTCTTCCACTTAAGAAGAGGGATGATGAGAAAGTGGCTGGCTGGGCTCCAGCGGGAGCAGGAAACTCCTTCCTCTGCTCATTGTGATGGGGGGAAGCGTCTGGGAGGGCACCTGCACACACACACACCCCACCAGGAGTAGCCCAGTTCCCGAGTAGGCATCTCCCAGGGCTCCTGCATGAAGTCCTTCGGGGTTTGGGCATTCAGAGGGAGGAAGGATTCAGCCCAGCCTTGCAGATGCCAAAGTGCAGCTCTCAGCAGATTTTTGGCTGGGAGTGTAAAGATGTTTATGCAGCTGCTGTAATCAGAACAGTATCGGGAACAGAAAAGCCACCTCGTGGAAAGGTGAACAGATCTCCAACCTCTTTCAGCCTTAGGCACAAGCCCAGAAGTGGGACAGAAGAGCTAGAAACCTTGTGACTTCTACCCCAAAAACCGAAACTTGAGAAGTTAAGCCTATGGCAAATGGCTGACAAGGATTTACCGAAAAAACTCTCTGGGAAGAACATGGTAAATCGATCCATACAAGCTCTGGTTGCCTAAACATCCCCAATCTCTTGGGTTTCTAGGCAAAAATCCCTTCTCCCTCAGATTCAAGCAAGAGCTCTCAGTGCAGTCAGCTCCCTTAATTCAAAGCCCTTCCCTAAGACGGCTCTGCAGCTTGAATTCGGAGACCCAGAAGGTTCCTAATTTAATACCATTAGTGCTTTAACCCCCAAACATTGCGGTGAACCGAAGGCTGTTATCACAGATGGGATTGGGGGCAGGTTGGTGACAGGCAGGAGTGCGGTGCAGAGGGAACCACCAGTGAATCACACACACTCCCACCCCCCGGTGCTGGCGGAGGTGAGCTCGGTCAGAGAGGAGTTTGCAAATCAACATTACGAAACATTTTTGAGTGATGTGAAAATTCCGGGAGCAGCTTGTAATGTTTATCACAGCTGATAAGCAAACAGCAACACCATTACTCCTCAGGGCAGGGAAGAGGGGAGGGGGGGCAAGGTTCTACCCCAGGGTGGATTCAAAGAAAAAAAAGAAAATAAATAAATCTTTAATGCTTTGTGTGAAGAAACAGGTTCAAGTTGTTCCTTTTCGTCCACTTGAGACACTGCCTCCAGAGACAGGTCATTCTTCAGATGTTTGGTGCTCAGCAGCAGTTGGGGAGTAGCAGGGCCCGGCTTGCCAGGTGCTACGTGGAAATGTTCAAAATAACACATCCTGCTGCCCAGAGGTGGTGGCTGGGTCTGGGACCACTTCATTTCTGATGGACACACTCAGGGAACAGCTCTCCCCCCTGCCCTGCTGTACGGTCAGCAGCCCCACCGGCAAGACTCAAATTCCATACAAAGGTACGAGAGGGCTTGCATCCTCCAGGCTTCGGCTGCCATGAAGGTAAAGCTTTTCTGCTTAAAACCAGGGGTTTTTGGGGTACTTCATTTGTGCACAGTAAGTTCTGACAAGTAAAAGGACTCCCCCCCCATCCTTAACGTGATGGACAAGCCTGTCTCATCCAGCATCCTGCCATCAACAGAGCCAGGCGTGGGTACTTCCCAGAAGGGTGGTCAGGAAAAATAAGAAAATGCTAAAATCCAGACATGCTTTCCTTGGCTGCACCTTTTGTATGCAGAATTCCTGGGAAGTTGCGAGGTCAAGAGAGGCTCCATCCAGCTTTTGAGCCCTCCTACAAATGCAGCAGCATGTTGTGCTTCATTTGCTGGAGCAGTTTGACTGAATCTCACAGCTTATTTGCTCAGAAAACTGCTAAGCCCACAGATAACCCTGCCTGGGATCAGGGCGTCACCCGCCTTCCAGCCAACATCACTGTATGAGGTGGACTTTCCTGGCTTGTATCAGAAAGAGTGTGACCAGAAGTATGGAGGTGATTGTCCCCCTGTGCTCAGCACTGGGGAGGCCACCCCTTGAGTCTTGTGTCCAGTTCTGGGCACCTCAGCACAAGAGAAACCTGGAGGGGCTGGAGCGAGTGCTGAGGAGGGACATGGAGCTGGGGAAGGGCCTGGAGAATCAATCTTACGAGGAACCATTTTGGGAGCTGGGACTGTTTAGTGTGAGGAAGAGGAGGCTGAGGGGAGACCTCATCACTCTCTACAAGTGCTTGAAAGGACATTGTGGAGAGTTTGGTGCTGGTCTCTTCTCACAGGTAATTAGTGATAGAACAAGAGGGAATGGCTTCAAGCTGCAGCAGGGTAGGGTTAGGCTGGACATTAGGAAAAAATTCCCAGCAAGAGTGGTCAGAGCCTGGAATGAGCTGCCCAGGGAGGGGGTGGAGTCCCCATCCCTGACTGTGTTTCAGAGTCGATTAGATGTGGTGTTTGGAGATATGAGTAGAGGTGGAATGGGGCTGAGGGTTGGACTCAATGATCCCAAGGGTCTCTCAACCAATGGTCTCAGTGATTCTATGACTTTTAAGCCTTCCTGTAACTTCATGGGCATCCTGCCAGCTGGGTTTCATTACAATGCCTTTCCAAGCAGTTTCTACAGCAGCATGAGCAACATGGCATACTGGGGGCAACGTCACACGAGCTCTTTGTTACCCTGGAAATGGGAATTATCATTTCTAGATTAGGCAAAGCAGCGCTGGCTGAATCCTGGCCTCAACCCCTCCCAAGAGATTCGAGCTGCTGGCTCCAGGCACAGCTTCTATATCTCTCTCCAAGACTGTGGTATGTGAGCAACTTCTTAAGCTGGATGACTTCTTGGGGTGAGGTGGGTTTGGTTGCACAGAGCCAGCACTGCATAAAGGCAGTGTTGAGCTTGGCGAGTGCTAGATGGGTTTTCACAAAGTTTTTTATAAATAAACAACCAGAATTCCATACAGGACTGATTTCTAAAACTAAAACCTCACCCCTTAGAAAATGTACTCATGGATAGATGATAAAGAGACAGAGGAAGCAGAGCATGGCCATTCCCAGCTCAGACTCAAACCCACTACTTCCTCTGGGATTGAGCCTCCTCTGGTTTTCCACCTCCTGATACACCTGCAGTCCCGTCTCTCCTTAGTTTGCAGTTTTATTATATCAAGTCCCAGCAAAAACTCACAGAGCACCTACTGAGGATATATTCTAAGCAGGATTCATGAGATGCACCCCTCATTTTGGGTTCATCTGTCAGTCTGTTAAAAGGGACAGGTTACCTATCGATGGACACCTTCCTCGCCCTTGAAAAAGCAGCAAGTTCTAGTATCGGCAGAACCCTGTTGGTCTGAAGAACGGTGTCAACCTCCTGCGAGGAGAAGGTTGGAGGTCAACCTCCATAGAGCATTGCATTCTCACAAATAAATCCCTAGAAACCAGAGTAGTTAACTGCAGTGCCAGCAGCACTGACTGAAATACACAGCCTGCTCAGTTATCTATCCCACTGCAGGCCAGTGGATGGTGTGCAGCCCTGTGCCCAATTATCAAGGTCGTTAACTACAGACCCTGAGAACGTGCACTGGCAGCATTCTGCCTGGCGGAGTACTGGGCGCCCAGATGTTCTCTTAAAACCTCATGATGAAAAACTGACCCTGTGGCAGGGTGAGCCTCTCTCAGATTCCCACCAACCCACCTCCACAGCACGACCTCGTCCGAGGAGAGGTGATAATTAACCTCCTTTGTTTCTTCAAACCACACTGAGCCCCAGCTGCTGACAGTGTGTCTGCTGAACCTCTCCTGCATCTTATCTGGGAGATGAAAAGGCTGCACACAACATCTGTTTGCTATCACCATGCTTCAAAAGCGGCAATTAAACAGCACAGCAATGTGTAGGCAAATTACCTTTTCTCTTTGTTTTTTGAAGCCATCCCACCTCGCTTTTGGAGTCATCCAGGCTTGGACACAAGACGCTCCTCGGCAGCACAGGAACACACCGCCATCTGCCTGCTCCTCCCGAGGGCTGCAGGGCACACCAAAGCAAGGGGGAGAAAGGCCAGCAAGGCAGGAGTTCAGTCTCAGAGGGAAGTAAAAAAGGAGCAGGGGACACATCTGCAAGTGCAGAACAGCAGGTATAGGGTCACCACTGACTTCACCGGGGACTTTCGCAAACAGCAGAGATCTGGGGTCAAAGCAACAGCGCCATTTCAAACAAGACCCTGTTTCCTGCTTAGGCCATACTGTAGGACGACAGGGAATATGTAAGGAGACAAATACAACTGAAGTAATTGTGAAACAGTAAGATTTCACAAATAAAACGATCAGCATTTATTGTCGTATTACAAAACACTTCATATTTTGGCAATATTTTACAGTTTATCCTTTTCCTTCTTAGGGGCCTGTTGAAAAGGTATGGGGGTGGGGAAGGAAAGAGGTGAATGTTGAAATCAAGATTAAATTTCAATGTCTTGCTTAAAAAAAATTCTCCCAAACTGCCCCAAGTCCCTCCCACCAAAATAAAAATCTAGTTTCACTCAATTCCACTATCCAAAGAGGCCATGGGTGAAGCGGCAGGCAAATCTCTGGCAATTTCACTATCAAACGCATCAAGAAGACAAACAAAACATTCACAGTGGTCTTCAGTATGGCCTGTTGCGTTGATCATTTCTGAAGTCGTTTCTGAAAAGGGAAGTCAGAAGTTATAAGGAATCTCTTAAGCAAGTAACAAATAGTCCCTTCAGACATTAAGTCAGCTTCTGCTTATTCTTCTCTGTTTAGAAAGCCCTATCCAAAAATGCTCACAAAACACACTCAAGCAGGCAAACTGACTTGTTTTCTCCAGACGCTCCCACCTGCAGTTCAAGTTTTCAGAGCCCACTTCTACACGCACACATAAACACCAGTGTTCCCAGTCCCCATAGATTCCACAGTCTGTATGTCACGCAACCCAGCAAGAGCAGAGAACCCGCTTACCTTCCTCCCATCTTCCCACCGTAGCCACCTCCCCGGTCACCACCTCTGCCACCGCGCCCTCGATATCCTCTTTCTCCTCCGTAGCCACCTCTCCCACGAAAATCTGGAGGAAAAATGCATAACAACACATCAGCCAGGTTTCTCAAATAGCCCCAGATGTCATTAAGGCTTGGAAGACTTCAGAAGAGATGCAGTTATTTTTACACACCTCCTGATGGACGTGAATCTTCTGGTCTGGGCTCACCGCACTGGTTGCAGGAATTCCTGCGGGCGAAGTTCATATTACCACAACCCCTAGAAAAGACAAGGATTCCTCAGACTTAGCTGCTAAGAAACTCAGACAACATAGACAAAACACCACTGCCCAATTAAAATGACACTTACGGGTTAGGACAAACCCAATCACCATTTTTGGGTTCCCCACTTCTACCCTGGAAGCCCCCACCTCTTCCATAGCCGCCTCGTGAACCTGCAGGCAAAGTTAGAATCAGAATAAAGGAGGGGAAGTGTTTATGACCTATACATGAGAAACATTTATTATGACTGTCACTGGCTACAGAAGGCAATTGACAGACTTTTCAGGTGGAAGAATAACAAAAAGAATGTGCCACCATAAAATTTAGCATCTACTGCCTGACTTCCTACTAGTTCCAGTTTTGCTAGAGGACTTGGGCAGATGACAACAGCAGTTTCAGCCAGCATTCAGTGTCCTGAGGTCAGTGTATCCATACAGCTGAGACACGTTCACGTGGACAGATGTCTAACTTGGCAGATGGGGAAAAATAAGAAGCAAGGACAGGACGTGGTAGCCAGAAAAAATGTGCTCCACCACAGATTTTTTAATAAATTCCTTTTTCTGCAGCAAAAAGAAACTTGATCCACTTGAATTGCCAACGAGTAAATATAAAACCACTATATTTTTATATGTTTATATGTATTTATAAATTTATTATAAATATTTATAAATTTAACTGTGTAATATCAACCACACATGGCCAGACTTAGTCACAGAACAAAAATTTAGCAAGCAAATGATCTGTCTGGACTAACACATCTGACACAAGGACAACAAAGCTCTTGCTTTCTGCATCAAAAAGATTAAGAACTTTTATACCAACTGAAGTTCTCAAAGAATCGTTTTTTATCAGCCTACAAAACTGCCCGATTTCAGAACAAAGTTTGCTGACAGCCACCCCACAAAGCAAGCTTCCTGTAAATGGTCATTGACATCCAGCGGACTACTGAGAAGCCTAGATTATGCAGAGAATCAGGGAAATTAACATCTCTCTAATTAAAGGAGTCAGATGTCCAAGTGCTGCTCTAAGTCAGTAAGAGTTGAATAATGTACCCCGCTTAATTCCATCTGGAAACACCAGAGAACGTCAAGGCTTTGCAGTAATAAGCAAATGCTCGTAGGGAATTCACAGCTTTGTATGTGGAACTGTACAGCCTCAGCACCACTGTCTCTTTAAAAGCAACGCTGAGACATGATCTGGAGACTTTCCAGTTCAAGAGAAAAGCATCATTTCTGTGCTGTGCAAAAGAGATTACAGATTTTAGTTTACTTAACTTGGTTCAATCCTTACTACTCCCTTTCATGACAGAATCCCAAAAGCCTGTATACTTTGATGAATCACTGCTTCAAAGTCAGCTTCTCTTTTATAAACATGTAATAGCTAAAAAGCATGTAACTGCAAAAACAAGGATTCTACAGATTTTAGTCCCACCTCGACGTCCACCACCTCCACCTCCTCTCATGAATTCAGGCCTTCTAGTTGCAAAAGAAACTTTGATAACGTTGCCATTGAATTCTTTGCCTGGGGATAGACAGAAAAAGTGAAAGAAGGATCAATACAGCTCCCAGCAACACAGCAGCAAGCTCCAATGAGCAGAAGTGATTGCACAGACTGAATACAAAGCTTTAAGACGCAGGGAACCTGAGTAAATCTCTTCTTTTTGAAAGCACTGGTTCAAACATGAGATGGCAAAGCCTGAGGTTCTCCAGAAACTCACAGGCATTGCTCTTGATTTAAGTGGGACCTGTAAAGTTGCAATTTAAGTAGAAGGGTAAGAACATGTAAAAGATTTTTGGCCACGTTCATGGGTACGTAGTTCAGATGTTAAAACTCTGTTCTTCTCCCAGGTCAGGCAATGGGGCTTTTGGACAATGCAATGGCCAGAAAAAAAAAAATAAAAAAATTAAATATTCCCGAGTGAAAAACATGAACTTTTTAAATACAAAGTCTCCGTTCTTCATAGCTACAAGGTTTATCACAGAACAAACAGGACTAATATATGCCAAATATATGGCATATTTACCCTCCTAAACAAAAGTCAATTTGTATTTTATCAGCAAAATATAAATGATCAAACAGCATGCCATGTCAGAGTTGTTACACAGTGCCATTTTACACCAGACAGAGACTATATCCTTTTGTTTCTGCCCAAGATTATTTTCCACAACAACTCTGCAAAGTTTTCAGTCCATGTATTTCTGGGATCCACTCTCTTCCTCCTGAACCCGTGATTTCAAAACCCTTGCTCTTCACTGTGTACATCCACAGCACTTGGCACAAGATTGCCATAACCATTGCCAAACTCTAAAAATGCTACCACAACACTACTAATATCAATACTAACACTGGAGGAAATCCTTCCAGCTGCTAACACAGATCACAGCCCTGTTGGTCAGAGGAAGTTACGCTCTCCCAAGTGACAGGAGCACCCTCTTTCATACCCTGTGCATGGATGACTGAGGTACAGCAGCAAACCCTAATCCTCTCATTACACAGTTCTGGTTTTAAGTCTAGCTGTCCTTTTGTTGAATGAGAGGAAAGCAAGCACACACAAAATACCAATGAAATAGAGGTCTTAGTTAAAAAAAATAACAAAATAAACAAAAAACCACCAATAAACCACCAAAAACCAACAAAAAAAAAAGGATGAGCAAGAAAAATCATGAGGTCCCAAATAAGGTTATGGATTTGCTTCTTCCACTGTTACTTAGATTCATAAATAACAAAAAGAACAGGGAGTCTCACCCACCATCAAACCAGTCAATCGCTGCTTTAGCAGAAGGAGGGTCATCAAAAGATACCGTTGCTTCTCCCTTTGGTTTGCCAGTATCCTTGTCTGTATAAAGGTTTATCATAGGTTTGCCAGTCTTTTTGTTGGTCTGAAAAGAAAAAGGTTGTACACTTGGCATAGGAGAAATACTGGTACAGACAGTTCATAGCAATAAACTGTAACAGCTAAGCATCATTAGAAAGAAGGCTCTCTTGGAGCTAGACTGCAGACACAGACGCTGTTGACTGAAGGACACTGACTGGCTGTTCTCCATGAAGTAATGATGGGCCCAGTTTTACAAAAATTGAGGTCAAGTGCAGGAAGTCCTAATTTAGAATTGCAGAAACAGAAGATACGGCCACAGACCGAACACAGAAGCACCCTTGCTGAAGTATGAGGGTAGTACAACAGATAGTGTCAGTGTTAAGGGTTATAAAGACTAAAGAAGAGATACAAAGCAATCTAAATGTCAGTAGAAAAAAGCTGCTAGTGCTGCCAGCTTACGAATGAGCTGTCATCTGGGAACCCAGATAAAGATATTATCTACAACTGCTGGGGAGTCAGAGCGAGCGTCTGCCTCGAACGCTCTCAGTACATTTCCAGTGCACTAGATCCGCCAGTTCTCTTCCTTATTACCAATGATTTCTCATTTCACATACCTTTATAATACCAATTTGCTTGAAATAGTCTGCCACCTGATCTGTTGAAACATCCTCTCCAAGTCCTTGCACGAAGATAGTGTTGTTATCAGAGTTGTCAGACTCTGAATCTATATTAAAAAAACACCAAACAAAAACCCAGAAGCTACATTTACCGCGTGTTTTTGGGATAGCAACAGAAGCAACATTTTAAGCCCAGATCTATACTGCCCAGCAGCAGGCCCTTAAATCCCAAAGACATCTTGGGTGAAATAAGATGTGCAGAAACATCATTTTGAAGTCAATGCCATCAAAAATGCCTGCACAGCACCTCCAGATGCTGTAGTACATCAGAGACCCAACACATTTGAGAGCTGACCAGCTCTCTGCCACACACTCAGCTCGCCCCTGCAGCTACGACATCCAAACCCGAAGCAGGGGATGTTTTAAATAACACAAGTTTAGCAGAACTGTGATGGCAGCGAAAGCAGCTGCTTGGCTCAAGCAGGTTACGAGCTCATCAGCAAATTCTTACTTGCTGCATGAAAAGAACATCCAAAAATCCACGTGCACTTTGATAAAAATACATTTAAGGAAGACAAGCTTTAGATAAATTTCTTTGGAGGCATGGGAACTGCAGCAACACTCATCTTTCTACATGTACATTTTAAAAGCAATAACCTAAGAGAGCTACAATCCACTCCCACCCACAGCTTGTCTTCTTACCAGCATCTGATCGTGGTCCATAATCCCTTTGACCTACGAAACGGGTTTAAAAAAACAAAACAAAAACAAAAACAAATAAAAAGAAAGACTATTTTTAGCAAAACACTTTTGAGTGGCTTTTTTAAAGACAAGAAAATATTTACAGTATGTATGTAATGCATCTACAGCTTAAAAGATTAACCAGAGTTTTAGAGAATATTTAGATTAAAACGTTCAACAGAAGGGGTCTGTAGGACGTTAACGTGGTCTTTAACTTGCAGCACATGGCAGTTGCCACACTGATGCTATGCTGGTGTTATCTTGCAAATGCTGGTTGTCAGATCACCAAGCAGTTTACCACTTCTTTTTTTTTTGTTTGTTTTCTTTTGTTTTTACCTCTAGTTACCTTTCTAAGTAGCATTTGTAACAAAAATTTTAAAAAGAAAAGAAAAAGAAAAGCAATCCGGTGAACGTCACTGTCTCCACAAATTCTTTCATGCAATTTGATAGGGTAGAAATCCAGTTTATTGCTAAAAGTTTGGCTATTAAAACACATGAACACACCAGCCTCACCAAAACGCTCTAACGCTTCTACTGGATACAAGATATTGGTGGCTTTTAGATGTATAAAGAATTTCCACTGAAACATTTTTGGATACTCGGCACTTACCACCGTAATTTTTGAAGCCACCACGGTCACCACCACTGCAGAGGAAAAATTGAAGAAATGATTTCTTCCTTAAGTCTCTATGAGCTGAGCCCAAGGCTCCATCTACAGTTAACTGATCACAAGTTGAGAGTTACTGTCTAACAGCTCAAGCACCATCTCTACGTTCTCCTCGCTACTCATTCAAAGATTAAATTACATGAAAGTGAATAAGCTCTCAGGGTGCTGCACTGGAGAAGAGAAGCCCTAATTTAAACTAACCCACACACATGTCGTCGTTTCAATATTTTCACCCATCCCATAAGCCAAAATGGCTGCTATTAAAAGCTGGGTTTTAAAACAGAAACATTATTATCATGAAAGTTAATGGGTTTTTAATTGTAGATGTAATTGGTATAATTAGTACTTCAGTACTTTCCTCGAAGAAGAGCTAAAAGTTAATTAACCTCCATTGTTATGCATTCATATATGGGGCACAAATTAGCAGCTTCAGCTGTTCTCTGAGAAAGGGTCTGTGGGGACCTACTGTACTGTTAGCACTTGAGACAACAGAGAAGGTGTGTGTATGTGAGCTTCAAAAGCAGAGGCCGTGAAGTTTTATTTCATTCATTCTGAAACCTGTGGCACAAAATGTAGACCAAGTTAAGAGATTAAACACATCAATTTGCAAAGGTTAGAAGGGGATTTTAAACAAGGACGTTACACCCCCAATTCTGTGTATGAAAATAAACCCTCACTCTTTTCAGTGTAAACAGTCCCTGCTAGTAGGATTTTTCACAACAGCATTTTTAATTGCATCCATGTTATGAACACAGCATAATCAATATTCAAAGCCTTCAGGAAAAACACAACCACTGAGGTCTTTAGAAAGTCAATAACCAAGTGCCAGAAGGACTGTACCACTGGCTGCTCGCCCTCCTTCGTGTGAGGGACACAGACAATCAGGCAGTTTCACCTAATCCTGGCAGTTTTCACACTCAGGAGGCTAAGACAAAGCCAGTGTAAGTTCCACCCCTGCTGTAGAGGGTTACCTCTAGACTCTGGAATTACTCTGCCATTATCAGCAGTTTCCTCACCAATGTGCTTTACAGCTGGAAGTCAGTCCAGGTTTTTGCCAGCACATCAGACTCCAAACACGTGACACAAACACCCCAGCAAAAAGGCAATGAAATAGTAAATTTTTTGGCCTTCTGTATATCTGGTTTTTGTTAGAGTGAACACAAAGTCCTGAGTGGGAGGCACTGCTTACTTAACATGTATGAGATACAATCTGTCCAAAGTGGGGGACAAGAGAGAAACAAGGTTTCAACAGACATTCTCAAAACTTGATGAAAAGGGACATGCTTTGAAGGGTGACTGAGGTTGTATGCAGTACACATAAGGAGTACTGTGCTTGTCACAACAGGCTATCACTGTTACTGGGACTTTTCTTAAAATATTATTTTGTGCAGATTTTAAATTGCTTCTCCACAGAAAAAATCTGAATGCTGAACTGTAGTGTCATTTACTCCTAATTCATTCTCCTCACTAAAGGAGTAAAATAAATTAATTTTATATGCAACATCAGACCTGGTCTTTATTCAAGGCTGACTGTTTTAAGCACTGAAGATAGAAACACAATGGTGATCACAAAATTAACTGTAAGTATCTGCCACCTCCAACTCACATCAGCTAAAAAAAAAAAAAACAAAAACCATCAAACAAACCCAAACCACTTCATTACAACACAAGAATTTTCAGTAGGATGCCTGCTCTTTAAAGATTTTAACTCCGAAATAACAAGAGTTAATACATCAACCATAGAGACGCTATCAAAGCTTTCCAACCCTCGATTATGGTCCCAATTCATGAGGACACCATTACCCAGAACATTTGTGTTTTCTGACTTGAAAGTATACAGTAGGAGGAACATAAATGAGAAAAACCCAACAATCTAAAAACATACAGAAAATAAGTTTATGATTAACATAGCCAGTATTTCAGAGGAAGTGAGGATTTTGCTAAGATGCTGGGGCATAAATGTGTGCACCACGATTCCGAGAAGCAATAAAGTTGGATATAAAATCCAAATTTCAAATGCCTAATTTCTAACTTTGTGATACAGTAATTCTGCACCCTGCACTAACAAGTGTTAGGTTTTGTACTAGTTTTTTAATTGATGTTTGTAGAAACACATTTTTGCCCAAATACGCTTCTGTGCATTATCTTCTGCTTAGCCCCACACCACTAACCCAAACAAAACCTGCACCAAATCAGTGACAGACACCTCTGATGATAAAGTAACACTTTCCTCCATTTTTAAGTCCCATTTGGTATGTGATTTCTAAAACTGCAGGGTATTGTGTTACCCTCCTGAGATTGCTGGGCAAAGCTACCTAAGACCCCCAGGAGGCAGTCGGATACGCTGCAGCTAGTGAAGTCACAGAAACTGGCTGCAAGCAGCTGAGATTGACCCCTCATTGAGTTGAGCTCTATGTGTCAATCTCAGCAATTCAATCAGTTCCCACACTACCGTGATGGAACAGGTGGAAAAGATAATTGCAGTGTTCCACAGTCTCTTGCTTTCCTGGTCTAGCTCACAGCACAAATAGAATTTAGGGTCTCAGCATCCTCTGTTAGAATCATGAACAGGTAGCTAAAACTCAGCAATGCCACCCACAAGGATAATAAACTAAGAGAGACTGAGCTGCCAGCAGCCAGAACATGTACGTGGCATCATTCACAGCAACAAACTTGCTGTTATGAAAGAAATGTCATGAGATGCTCTTTTCTCCCTCTACTCAGTCATACGTTTAAACATCACCTACTTGCATGTAAACAGAGCTCATCTGAACGTTGCTTACTTCAGCTGGCAATAACTCCTTAAATTAAACATGGTTATACGTAGAGCTCAACATTAGAGACAGGAAATAGACTTTAAAAAACACCTGATCAGATATTGGCAGCGCTAGCACTAAGGACTCAGGAACCAAATTTCAGCCTCCAACATGCAGCTATGTCTTGCCAAGCATGTGGGAGTTACATGTAAGAATGTATTTTTACAAACAAGAAAGGAATGCTTAGTGCACCAACAAAATCACTGACAGATGGCTTTTTTTTCTTCTGCCTACATTTATTCCCTCTCTTCAGGTTTTTCCAAAGTCTAAGTAAGGCTAAGCTGAGGTATATACATTACACATCAAAATATTAATTCTGAACACAAACCCCACTGTTGGAGAAAACACTGGCGTTAAGTTGGAGTTTCTTTATATCACAGAAAGTTAATTCTCAACCATAACAGCTAATACAGCAATCAAGCTGCAGAGGTAACTTTTGTTTCTGGTACATCAAAGCTGCACAAGAGGAAAACAACAACAAAACCTATGCTGAGCAAAGTTCAGATTTCTGTGACAAATCCTAATGTAACGGTAAACCCTCTTCTGAACTGCATTTATAGCTCCACCAGCCCAGACAGCATGAGCAGATTCAAAGGCAAAGCTTCTCCCATTTATTCCCAGAATAAATACTCCAGAAGAAGGGCAGTGTCACAGGTATGGCCTGAATGGCCTTCCCAAGATGAAAGAAAACAAACCTGCTTTGTGTTGCTACTGTATTTCCCACTTACATGCTTAATCAAAACAATTCATTCCCACAATGAGCAATTAATGCCTTACCTTTTGGATGAGGGCTCTAAAAAAAAAAAGGTGATTTATTCTACAATGAAACTTGGAAGCAAAACTCTGCACTCTCAAGAACTGAAGTACCTGCCTTCTAACCAAAAGAGCTTAAAGATGAGACTCTTCTATGTGTTAAAAAAAAAGAAAAAAAAAAAAAAAAAAGATTTTGCTTCTTAGCCAAACTACAAATTAGTGAGATCAATTTTTCAAGCTTCAAGTTGAAAGGCTGGAAAAATTCTACTAGAATCCCCAAAGATAAAATGAAAGATAATTAAAATAAAAAAATCTTAAGAATAATTTTAATTTTGAAACCCAAAGCTACTAAGATTAAAAAGTGAACATCCAACACATAAGAAGCGTGGTTGTGCTCTATCATAATAATATCAGCTAGGGAATCTGAACTGTGATTTCTCAAAAGATACTTTCTTCTCAGTGCTGTATGGGCACATACTCAATGCTGTATTGTCCCCCAGTACTCAGCACTGGTGAGGCCACACCTTGAGTTTTGTGTCCAGTTCTGGGCACCTCAGCACAAGAGAGATATCGAGGTGCTGGAGCGAGTACAGAGGAGGGCAACGAAGCTGGTGAGAGGCCTGGAGAACAAGGCTTATGAGGATCGATTGAGGGAGCTGGGATTGTTTAGTTTGAGGAAGAGGAGGCTGAGGGGAGACCTCATCACTCTCTACAACTGCTTGAAAGGGCATTGGAGAGAGGTTGGTGCTGGTCTCTTCTCACGGGCAATGAGTGACAGAACAAGAGGGAATGGCTTCAAGCTGCAGCAGGGGAGGGTTAGGCTGGACATTAGGAAAAAATTTTTCACAGAGAGAGTGGTCAGTCATTGGAATCAGCTGCCCAGGGAGGTGGTGGAGTCACCCTCCCTGACTGTGTTTAAGAGTAGATTAGATGTGGTGTTATGGATATGGTGTAGGGGAGAACTTGTAGAGTAGGGCTGATGGTTGGACTTGATGATCCCAAGGGTCTCTTCCAACCTAAATGATTCTATGGCTTTGCACAGGCCCAAAATTAAAAATGGGAGCTGAAAGCATTTAGTACAGTACATATTCAAGTCAGAATTTTCAGAATAACCATTCATACCTTAACATTACCAAGCACGTTTGGAAGAACTTGTGTAAAGGTTATTTGACAAAATAAGAAGCTCACCAAAATTTAAAAATGCCAATTCAATTTTGCCCCAAGGATTCTACTTGCAGACTGCTCTGAGGGGCTTTGCAAGCCGGGTGATGGTCTGGAGGACAACAAGAATCACAACGAATCTTAGTGAGAACTCCCACTGCAGCCAAAGTCACCAGGCCAGCAGCGATGCCGCAGATCAGCAGGGTGTGCTGATGCCCCAGCACTATGTGTCTATTAGGTGCTAGAGCTGTAGGAACACCAGTGACTGGGTAAAGCTCTCACCCAGGAGCAACAAGCTGCAACAAGCTCTCCCTGCATTTAAGTGCCAGTCAAGACTAAAATTTTATTTCTAGCTAACACAGAAGAGATCAAGTTGCTATTTGGTTTGGGTTTTTTTAAGAACATCAGGGAACAATATTTTTTTCATATCGACAGAACTCACTCACACACGATTTTCTAACCATTCTAGTCAAAGCCCATGTTATTATGCAGCACAAATATCTGTGTAACCACAATTTTTAGATAAGATTATTTCCTGATGGCTACAGAATTTCCACAAGCATTAAAATGTGGTCAACTTAAAAACTGAAAGTAGTAACTAGGGACTGGAAATAGACTCGACGCTCCTACCAAAGCTGCTTTCAGGAAAAAATCCCCCAAAACTGAAAGCAAAAACCACCCAAGGAAACAAAAAGCAATAAACTACCCTGAAACCCCACATTTTCACAAGACTAAACATGATTTCTTACCTGATTAGAAGGAATTTTCCCCTTGATTATACAGTTTGTTATTTAACCTTTTACACTTTTCTAATTAGCATGACTGGTAAAAATACAGGTCAGAAGCAGAATCCTCCAGCATAATTATGCAGAAAGACTGAACAAACATATATGACACTGTAGTTTCAGAAAAAAATTCAACGTAACAGCATTAAAAACTGTATCAGTTGACAGAAGTGAACAGAATTCCTAATAAATGCCTTCCCACTTTGCTGTATTTCCCCCCACTTCTCCATTCACCTCCACTTTCTTCCTTCTTTTGGTTTTTAAGTCTACTGAAGCACTATTATCGACATGGATGTGTGAACAGTTTTTCTTGTTTTGGAAAAATACAGGAAGAGGCTTTATTTTCACAGACATCAGTTTGTCTTAATCTTACAAAGACAAAAGGTGGTTTCAAAGTAATAAAATCTATAGAAAATATGGGTTTTTTTGAAGCTCACATTCATTCCTCTTATTGGAAAGGGCTCAGCTAAAAATATTTTTTTTAAAAACAGATTTTTTCATGGGAACATGGAAAATCCTCGTTCACACAGAAAAGCTGATTTTTAAAAATTGCTCAGTTTTAAATGAAAATGAACTTAGAAATTACTTTGCTAGTTAAGTTTATATCATATAAACCCCCAACAAACTGCAAGATAAAATAACTATTCATACAGTTTTGTAATTGTGCTACAACACCTAATTAGGGGAGATAAGGTCCACCAACATGATCAAAAGGGCAGGCCGTGAAGTAAAGCTTGGGACCACCTCAGGAGCAGGCAAATTTTCCATATGGTTCAAAAAGAAATACTTTTAAAAAGTCACTGAGTCTTAACACAGTGTTGGATTATTTAATTTCAATGAGATCAGCTGAAAGAAACAGCACTGTATAATTAGAGTGCTTCATCTGGAGCTCTAGCAATAACCCAGAACCGTACGGCCTATTAAAGGGTAAGTGCTGGGGACAGGCAACACTTCAAAGCTCTCTGGAAGCTTCAACGCTCTGACTTTGCATCAGCGAGCACTTTAAACCCCCCAGGCATTTCACATAAAGGGAAGCCAATCGTGATAGTTTATGAAGAAATAATAATGATATCTGGCCTATTTCAATAGGATTTAAAGCAAAAGATCCCAGTCTCTCAGACCTACGCATGAAATCATCTGCAAGCACAAAATTAAGTATGTGCATAAATTTCCTTCTCAGGAACAGTGCCTGAGGCAATGACAGAAGGGGTAACAATATTGTTAGTATTTAAAATCTACCTAAAATAAACGTGTTTGGACTGACAGCTAAAACAACAGTAAAAGCTGTATTTTGATGGAAGATTTAAATTGAAAAAAAAAAAAAAAAACAGTAAAGAACAAGTATTGTTATTACTAAATTACTCATAAATTATTTAGAAAGCAGAAAGGTAATTAGCCAACCTTAGTGTAATGATTTGCCACTCTACAGTAAAAATAACTCCCTGCTAAAATGTCAGCTGCTTTAGCCACAGATTTTATAAAACTCTCTCAATCCCTTGCTCTTGGTTTTCTTGTCATCAAAACCAAATTTTTACAAGCATTAAAAATATCTCATTTCAAGGGATGGGCTCAGACAGTTTTTGTACTGCAACTCATGTAAATAAAATGCAGCAATCTGTCCTAACAATCAAATGCTCGGTCTCAATCTATCTGAACCTAGAAGCTCTTCCTAGGCAAAATGCATTTCTATGCAGCACAGAAAGGTTTAATTTTAGAAACCTTCCATTTTTGGAAATCTGAATCTGATTTATCTGAGTCACATTAGGAACAGACGGACAGTAAACAAAATTTAAAAGCAGCTAAATAATAAGAAACAAAGGTAAGGAAGTGCAGGCACTGGAATGAGATCACTTACCCGTAGCCAGACATATGACCTCTTCCATCCATGTCATATCCCCCTCTACCTCCTCCCTGTGACCCGCCATATCCTCTATTATCTTCTCCATACCTACTCTTTTCACGACGATCATCTGAAGGAACGAGTAAAGCAAAACAAAACATGAGGAAATTGTAGTGCAAACTGAGGTGCAGCGAAAATTCTCAACCTACAATTCCCACCCACCCTCCCCCCGTCTGCCCTTTCAATCTGGAAAGAGTCAACTCCTCAATCTCTCTTACATTATCGACACCACAAAGTAATGGAGCAAAGTTTGATTTTCTTCCCGTTATCTCCCTTGGCTTACAGAGCCACAAGATATCTCAGAACGTAAACACTCTGTCTTTAATCACACTCCATTTTCCAATCATTAAACACATATTGTCTAAAATAGGCTTTTCATTCTATTTCCATGTAGCCTTCCCAGTTTGCAAAAGACATCACTGAAGACAGAACAAAGATAAAGAGCGTGGGTTGCGCCGCTTGTGTGATGTTACTGCAAAAAGAAAACCAAGGCTTGATCTTAATCTTCTGATTTCCTTCTATCTCAGAATTCACCTACACAGCATAAAGCTGGGATGTGAAGTGCAAAAGCTCTTCATGACTGATCAAGACATGTCACTCTCATGCAGAAAGAAGGTTCAAAATAGTGCAGGAGGAAAATTCCTTCTGGAATTTGCAGAATTCGAAGACACAGACTTTGCAAGGCAGGCAACAGTTTTGGGGCCCCAACAGTTTTTCATCTCTGCATAAGGTTTTGAAAGTCTTAACAAAGAGAACATTCCCCAAGAACACCACACAGAAAAGCAGTTTAACTGTTCATCAAATCAACTGTCTGTGGAAGGAAATCCAACTATTTCAGTGTTTCTTCTCAATTTTATTAGCCAATACTGAATTCAACCTGTGAATTTTACCTTGGCTGTTGTGGCTATAGCTTCCCTTCTGAGACTGGTAGGACTGCTGAGAATGGCCATATGAGCTTTGGTGCTGGTTATAGCCTGACTTTTGGTCATATGAGCTCTGGTGGCCATAGCCCGACTGCTGGTCATATGAGCCCTGGTGGCCATAGCCCGACTGCTGGTCATATGAGCTTGACTGCTGGTCATAAGAGTCTTGGTTTTGTCCATAGCTTGACTGCTGGTCATAAGAGCTTTGGTGCTGACCATAGTTTGACTTTTGTTCATATGAGCCTCTTCCACTTAAAATAAACAGAATTTGTATTAATAGCTAAATGTTCACAGAATAGAGAGCAAAATAATGGCTGAAAATTCATGACATTGCTAAAATTTTCTAGTCACAGACACCTCCCAGTCATTAGTGGCATATGGATATGAAAATACTCTGTTTCATCTTTGTTGGGATGTATCTGGCTTCCAACAAAAGATGATGTGTGTTATCATCACTTTCAAGACATCCTCAGTTTCTACTGTATGCATAACGCAACAGCAGCACCCCCCTGACATATCCCAGTACAATGCTTGCCTTCTCCCCTCTCCCCAGCTTGCCTTCTCCCCTCCCCCCCAGTAGTGTGACAACGGCTGATGGACAGCCCATGATTTGCAAACCGGCAAATCCTTCCCTGCAGACCTGCTGCTCATGTTTTATTGGGCAGCTGATGCTTCTGCCTACTAAAAAGAAAAAAAAAAACACAAACAAACCCAAAATTTTGCTTTCACTGAGTTGCAATCTACCTTTTTCTGGGCATTCTACCATTTTGCCAAGAACTTTTCTTACTCTTGTGATATTCTCTAACACACTTGCAGTTCTTCCCACTTTAGTGCCATCAATCTCCCACCAATTTTCATCAGAAGATTGACCAATATCACACTTAGGATAGTTACAACGTGGCTGTACATACCAAGTGGGAGTCATAACTGTTCTCTAACAACTTTATAGCAGTCACAAGGGTCTCCCACTCCCACCATATCTCCCTAGGCTACTTCAGTGCCCAGTGCAGAAACAAAACTATTTCAAAAATCTAGATGTTATGAGAGAATCATTCCAGTTGGGTTACCCTTTAAAGGGCAAGACATTATATAGATCTATGAGAAATAAATTGTGTCCCAGGAAGGACTGGCTGTTATTCATACCTTTGTTTCCTCCCTGGTACTTAGTTGCGACTGAATTGTATTATTTTTTCAGTAATTGAAATTAATTACTGACATTTGCCACCGTCTCTTCTCTCCCTGCTTCCACCCTTTTTCAAAAGATGAGGCACTGCATTTGCCACTCTCCAGTCATATGGCAATCTTGCTTGCCTCAGAAAAACAAGCAAAAAACCAAACAACAACAAAAAAAGAACCTGCAGAAAGTTTCCACCAGCTTTTCAGAGCACTCCAAGATGAAGTCCTTTGGGTGTAACCAATCTCAAAATATCCAATCTGTGTAAATACTGTCTAATCTGATCCCTCCCAGTTCTAGCCTAGATCTTAGCTTTGACATAACTAATCCCAGTGGCAAAGAGATTGGAAAAAAAAAATTGTTAATATCTTCACTTTAAAAAACCAGTCAGCTCCACTTCAGCCTTTGCACTGTCACCAGGGAAGGAAGCACCATTGAGAGCATCTGCTAATTGCTGGTTTTCCTTCCTTCCCTTAGGATGCAAGAGCTGCAATTCTGTGACCATCGTCTTCAAAGTTGCTACCATTTAATTTCTAAATTTCTCCTTTTTTAATTTCTCCTTTTTTGTTACACAACACATTAAAAAGTTTTCCTCCAATGCCTTTCTTTAAATTGTTTTCTTGATAAAAAAACCCTACTTCTTGGAAAAATACGTGCCCCTGCTGCATTTTTTTCCCCCACTGGATGTCTACAGAATTAAAAACTACAGTATTGCCTAGCCTTGTATCTTTGTACAGCTCTAAGAAAAGCTCAGAAAACAAAGCAACCCAAAACTTAACCACATTCCTGTCTTCTTCAGAGATGTGAAAAAGACACTGAGTGACAGCACCTACTGCTCACAGATTAAGACTGTGCTTGTTTATATTACAGTGTTTTGTAACTACAAAACCAGAAACCCAAGTACAGGTTTGCTGAAGTCCAGATTGTTTTATCAGCTTGCAAAAAAATACAAAAAAAAAATATTTGGACCTTGAACACCAGAAAGAAGTTTAGTGCACAACTGTGTATTTTAAAGAGGTCACACGATCCTCCATAAAGATCTACTGCAAGCAGCAACCTTGGGGTGTACGCATGAAACTCGTAAATCAGATAATGAAGTGGCCTTGTAAGTTGTTATGGGAAGTTGGGCTGTTATGTTCCAACATACTTTAAAAGTTGCATTATTAATCCTCCAGAAACTGTACAAAAGCTTGAGTACAACATCACTGAACAGGTAAAATACACGTGTAACAGCGTGAAGTACTGAACCGCAGTGCAGCACGAAACACACATTTAAGTTATTGAGAAGGATAAAAAAACATGATGTTTTGAGAATCCTACTTGGTTGGAAAAGATATTTCTTAAATTATCTTTCTGAATCCTTTTCTTTCACCACAAAACAGCATTCTAAGTCAGATAAGAAGCGTGCAAATCTAAGTCAAGCTAAGAATTTCCTTGCTAATAACTTATTTCAAGTTAATAAAGAACATTGTAAGCTTATACAAAAGAATGGGACTGGAGAGGGACTCAATTTGTCCTTTTCTTAACCAAAATACTCTCTACCAAATCCATTTTTCATTGTAGTCACTGTTCAATGACTTTCTGAAGCGTATATCCCTGTAGAAGACCTTGACTTCAGAACAACTGTATCCATTCTTACATAAAGAAATAGCCTTCCCTTATCTCTTGTTTTTTCAGCCATTAAAAATGTCCTAAGAATTGGGATTTTCAGATTATTTTTTTAAGCAACGATAGCTGGTAATGTGTTACAGCTCTAGTTAAGAATGTACAACTACTAGATAGTACTTTAAATAGACCCTGTTAATCTCAGCTTCCTTACCCTCTCGACGACCCTTTCTGCTGGCCCTGACTGCCGTAAGACTGCTGGTTGTAGGAGCTCTGATTCTGATTTTCATAACCGGATTCATCATCGTATCCCTGGGAATCTTGTCCATAACCTGGAAATTGAGGACGAGATTTTTTAGTAAATATTCACCTTTTAAGTACTGCCAATGAATGTAACAAGCTAGCCAAACCTGTTTGATTTTGTCCATAGTTCCCATGATAGCTTCCGTAGTTCTGTCCATAGGAGGAATTGTCTCCACTCTGCCCATAACCAGAATATCCCTGTAATTGAAAGAAATGTACTCAAAATAAGACTAATTTCCACAGTGGGTAATTACAGTTTTCCTTTGCTAGACACAACTGCAAACATCAAACATAGATAACTAACTTCTTCTTGGCCCAGATATGATCACCCAGGAACAACTATTTTTACTCAAGGAGCATCTGCTTTGAGAGAATTAATATTGTTTTCAACTTACCTGCGTTTGTCCGTAATTTTGACTGCCCTGATTGCCATAGGACGAATAGCTGTAACAGAAAAACACATTTAATAAATGCTTACAGTGCCCCCCACATGGACTGGAAAGTTGAAGTACTTTTGGTGTCATTTTAAGTTTCTTTTCATTCCAGAATAGGTGTTTAACCCCTGGCATATTAAGGATTAGACAGACACATCGGAACTGCATCGATACACTAATGGCTGTTACAGCTGACAGCCAGAAACCAAAAAAGCTTAATTTTAATTTCTGCTCTGCTTCAAGTATAAATTTATTGAAGTTGGGCTTACTGTAGTTTAACAGATTCTTCACAGTCACAAAAAGCCTTATTGTATGAAATCAAGGCTTTTTAAGTTTTTCAGTACATTCTTACAAAGTTAAACTTATTTTCCCTGACTACTGTCAATTTGGTATTTGCTGGACTATTCAATACTAACATCATCATCAAAAACCACACCAGCTTCACCTTGCACTTACTCCTTATTCTGCCACTTTAAAACTTTGTGAGCTGATAGAAGAACCGTGTGCCGAAACTCGTATCAAACTCGGATACAAACTCAAACTCATGCAGTGCTACATGCACAGAACCTTGTGCTTCCATCAGCACAACCAGTGTTTGCTGTGATTTTTACTTATTTACTTTACTTCCATAAAACCACTACTGTTTCACCAACTAAAATAGCCCCCCAAAACCCACAGCTACTTTATGAACTAGTTTTTAAATATCCCAGTTATGATCAGTGTTATCAGGAGGGTTTAACAAAGTTCCCTCTAACAGGAAAATAAAATGGAAAAATAAAATCTTAAATCCATATCACCCATCACTTTCACATGTGTGTAGCCTTTGATTAAAATCTTAGTGATAAGGTGTTATATGAAAAATTTCTCTATATTCCTAACATTTCAAAAGTTCTTACTATTAAAAGGCATAATTTCCATTTAAATCTACTTATTGTCTTCCCTTCAGGAATATTTATTTTTCTCTTGTTTTTGAAAACATCTTAATACAGGCCCAGAGCAGCAATCTTTCCCCACCTCTAGCTCCAAAAACATATCAACACTGTATCATGCCCAAAGATTCAAACATCACGCTGGGAATCCAAAATGGCCTTTTAATTTGCAGATTTATCTGCTAACAGCAAAAAAACCCCACACATACCTCTGCTGGCCCCCAGACTGACTGTAACTTCCAGAATCTAGAAAAAGAAATAAATCATATTGAGAACTTCCAAATAACATTCAATTTCTCTACTTTCTATAAGAGGAAGAAATCTGGGGAGAGGGAGAAAGGTTCAAGTACAGTGGATAATGGAGCTACTTTTCCTGCAGAATGAGATGGCTTCATCTTTATTAACAGAACAGAACATGCTAAGCCCAGGAGAATAGGGACACAGGGTGTCGGGGACTCAACACTGGTGTCGAACTTTCCTTTTGAAGGATCTGAATTCCATTTTCAAGGCATCTCTTCAAATAGGACTGCACAACCCTCTATAATGGCTATGATCATTGAAGAGAATGCAGCAGCTTAATTAAGCGAAGCTAAGCACATGAGTCCTACTGAACCCCTTTTTAAGGCACAGTAAGAAAGTTCTGCCTAGCCAAGGGCACAGACACAGGCTGAATTTGCAGATATAAAATCAGGGATGGAGGAACCTTGACATTTCCCTTCTCCCATATTGCAAAAGAAGAAACATTACAGACAGCTCAAACCATGAAGGAATTAATTCATTTACACACCACCCAAGATGTTCAGGCAGGTATTATAAATATTATTTCCTATTAACATAAACTTCCCTTATGACGGAAATTGATGCCCAAAACACCTTAGAAGAATGTGAATTTCAAAATCTGAAGCTCAAGTTAAAAAAATAAATTCATTGAAATTGTTTGACTTGCATTTAAAGTAGAGTATCTAATTAGTAAAAGTTACCAACGTTAAGGAAAACTCTGCTACCTGCTACCTGGAATTCAGTTCTTCCATAAAATGCCTTATCTTTACTGATTTAGCTTATGACTTTATTTTATCTTGTTAATTGTATGACAATGGATTTCCTTGTCTTCTACAAAACCGCAAATTTTTGTGTTAAAAGCTCTAACTAACAGGGGAAAACACACATTCCTACCGATTTAGTTTCCCAATCCAGCTGTAACAGATGCAGATGCACAGAGAACACATGCACTGCCCCATCAACCTCTCTGAATTCAGATGGTCCCGAGGAGGCTTCACCTCAAAGACACCCACACCCCCCAACCTGCTCCATATCCTACCAACTTCTTACCCACAGGGACTCTGTCTATCCCACTTTCTATGCAGGAAGTCGCAATTTCTTTTGACATTTTTAAAATTCCCACCTTCTTGTCAAAACCCAAACACCTCCTTCCTTTCTCTGCCAGCCTCACCCATACTGTCACTCTGGATAACAGCCCTGCAATGTTCCTGTTCCTTTCAAATCACTTCAAGAATTTGTACAAACATCGTGGCGCCGTGGTCTAACAACAACTATCAAGAGCTTCTCTGTTTTCATCCCTGATTTCAGCCTTTCCCCTGCTCACTCTCAAATTTCTACACCTAGCACTGACTAAAAAGCTGAAGCCGAGAATGAATTACGGTGTCATAAACTATTATAACCATCTTCCAATCAAAACACATCAAATTGCTCCAAGTCTTCATTATACCTCTCTCATCTGGTTATAAATCCAACCCTGCCAGTACTTACACATACACTTAAACACATGAATACATACTTCCAAGATGCTTATCACCTAAGCTATTCAGACACGAAGCAGCATTTTCAATGGTAAAGTACCTCAAGGCAGTAAAAAAGCATCGAATATCACATTCTGTAAGAATAACATTTACCAAAAGCTGAGATGAAATATTTCATTTCACACATCTTATAAACAGGTTTCACTCAGACGTGAAACATTCTCCTCCTCTTCCTCTGCTACACAATTATTTCCTTGTCTTTTCACAATGACAAGCATTTTGGAAAGTGCAAATCAAACAGGTTTATTTTTTTTATTGAGATGAAGGTAGCTTTTTTTACATTATTTCAATTTATATGATCATAAAGTTTTCTATTAAATAATGGCATTTTAAAATTATGGTTTCATTCTAAAATGTATATGCCATTAGTGCTGCTAAATAAAACAAAGAATATTAATGGTTGTACCAGAAAGAATTCTTTGGTAAGGATGTAATTAGCTATAAATGAAAGGACTACATTTAATTCTCCTTATGAACTTCTGCCAAACCACAAAATTTTGGAAAAAGTTTGAAAGCAAACAGATAAGGAGCCTGCAAAAAATGAATACATAGAATCAAAGGAATTTCCTTTATTTATACACTTTTCTACATCCTTTGTTGGACTGCTTAGTCTACAGACTTCTGATCAATTTATTTTGGTGGGCTTAATGGGGACAAGAGTCTGCAAGTACTCTGGAAACAACAAATAGTTTATTCTGGAAATTCCTGGATATGCAGACATTTTTTCTGAATGTTTGAAAAGCTCATAGAAAAATTTCCTGTTAAGAAAGTGGGGCATAGCAAACTAGCCACCTTGCACTGCTCAGGAAGTATATTCCTCTTAAGGTAGAAAAATCTGCCATGAACTTTCAAAAAAGCACAAGCTTGACTGGAAAGTACCCGAGGCCTAGGGAGAAAGTGGTTTTAGTTTACTGCACAACTTTAGTCATTTAGTAAAAACTTCATGGTCTGAACACATTATAGAGTAGCTTCAGATGTGTTTTCTTCTCATGGAAAATGGTTGTCCTTGCACTGAAGGAGCCCTTTAACACACCGTGCTTTGTTTTGTTTTCATACTCCATCCTGCGTATACATGGTGTGAGACAACACTAAAATGGAGTAAACCACGAACACGTTCATTCTTCACTCCACAAAGCACTTACAGCCCTCCCATTCTGGGGTATGCTACCTATCCACGGCTCCACAGGGGCATCACTGCTGGTGGGACGGAAATATCTGTGTCAAACGGACTGAAAAACCAACCACACCACATACTCATCGAGAAGCTGGGCTGTGTCATGTCATCTAGGGCAGCAGACATACTGCCTCCATACTCAACTAAAGGCCTCCACTAGGAAAAGAATTACAGCCAAGGCATTTTTAAGGACACAGGAGGGGAGCTGTAAAGTTACCCGCTTCACTATGCTGGTACCCTTGGGAGAAGGGGCTTGCTAGAGCAGAATACAAAGCAGATACAAAGACACAAAGGTGTGTCCCATAAGGAAGGCATATCCCACGGGGGAGGTACAATCCAATGGAGGGGGTGTTCACGTTCCATGGGGGGTGTTGACCCAAAGCAGGGAGCACGCAAACCATGCTGCGGGGAGTGGCATGATCAAAAGGCAGGTTCACATCCCATACTCTGGGGACAAGACAGAACCCAAAGTAGGGGGGTTGGGAGGGTGCCCACAAAGAAAAGAAGGTGTTGGGAGGGAGGTACACGACCCAGAGTGGGGGCTTTACACAAAAAGGGGGCCCGCATCTCACACCGCAGGGGGCG
>VZTM01040204.1:703593-743047 GCA_013400555.1 Jacana jacana
GCTGCTCCCCTGTGCGGCGGCCTGGGGTGTCGGGGACCGCGGGCGGGCTCAGGGGAGAGCAAGGCTCTGGGGTCCGTCCCTCGTGGCTGAGGGGGCCGGGGATCCGCTGTGGCTGAAGGGAGGCTGGGCCCGGGGTTCCCCTGTAGCTGAGGGGCGCCCGTGTGGCTGAGAGGAGAGGCCAGGCCTGGGGATCCCCTGTGGCTGAAAGAGGAGGGAAGGGGCTATAGCTCAGAGGGGACTGGGTATGGGGGTCCCAGGTCCGGGGGTTCCTGCTTGGCCACCTGGGTCTTCTGTGATGGAGAGAGGAGGGGCGGNTTTGGGGTGGGCGTGGGGGGAGCTGGGATGAGTGACCCCCCTGATATATGGGGGGGACGGACTGGTGTGACTGGGCCACTTATTATTGGGAGGACGGGGATGACTAGGGTCCCCTGCATGTGGAGGGGGGCTGGTGTGAGTGGTCTCCCTGTTATTTAGGGGCAGGCTGACCAGAGACCCCTGTTATTGGGGGATCTGGTGTGACTAGGCCCCCTGTTACCTGAGAAGTGGGGGGATGCCCCTATTGTGACTGGCCCCCAGGGAGCAGAGGGGCTTGTCAGCACCCAGGTGCCAGGGCTCCTGCCGTGGGGCTGAGGAGGGGGTGGGAGCCGGTGCTTGGGGTCTCGGACCGGCAGCCTGGGAGAGGTGAAGTCTGCTCTGCCTCGCTTCTGGAGGGTTGCTGGTACTTACCCTTTCCCAGGCTGTTGCTGGTTAAAAGCCTTCAACAAACTTATTTTTCTGGTCGTTCTCTGCAGAAAGTTATTCCTGGCATCTCACTGACACCTTTGCTGCATGCTGGGCTGCCTTGCTCTTCTGCCTATTTCGCTTTATAAACTTGTGTGGTGTTGGAAGACTGTTTATTCCTGTTTTTTCCCGGAGGCATTGCTTTGGAGAGTGGAACTATCCCCTTAGGCAACGTGCTTGTAAAAGGAAATAATGGAAAACCCCCTTTTTGGGGGTATTAAAGATGGAGGGGGCAAAGACACCTGGATGGCAGTATTGTGAGTTAGTCATCAGTGTGGAATTGATTCTTAGGAAGTCATTTTATTGGCAGGAGTAAGCACAGCTGGTGCAGCTTGGAGCCTGCTGTGGTCTGCTGATGTTTAGACCATGGTTTCAGCATGTGAAAATAAATAGTAATGCTTGGTGGGATGCCTATAGAGAAGAGGGATCACTGAGGTTTTCTGCCTAATCTGAATGAGTGTGGAAAACTGAAATGGATGTATACTTTTACAGCTCTTTTTAAAAAGCAGAAACATATATCCAGTTGGGAAGCTGGAAGAGTATAAGGAAGGATAAAGTGTCTGTTTCTAAATTCTGAAAGTGAAACAGGGTTGGCAGGGACATCCCTCCTTCCTATAGGGCTTCATACTTCACGTGGAACATAGTGAGGAGCTGTGGGACATAATTTGTTGTTGTTAGACAGCAGAGCTGTGCTTAGTGGGGTGTCCTGATGCACACATTCTTTTGCTAGGTGGAAGGGGAATGTGATTTCTTTCAGTATTTCTGTAGTCCTCTGAGACATCCCAATGAGCTGTCATGCACATGCAAAGTGAACTTGCAGATTGGTCATCTGCAGGTGAGGAAATTGGTATTCTGTCAGGGAAGGTAAGCCAGGCTGCTCTTGGCTTTCCTTCACGTGTGTCTTGTGCTGATTGATTGCTTTGAAACAGGGTGTGCTGGAACAAAGTGTCTGAATTCAGAGTCCTCTGTGTTTCATATAGTATGAGAACTGTATTTGCAAAACGCCTCCCTGTATAGCAGGGAGGATACCAGTGGCACAGGAGTAAAAAACAACTGACACAACCAAGCACTTTGTTTTAATCTCGGAGTGTAAAGTAAAGCCTTGGAGTGTAAGGTGAAGAGTGGGCAGGAAGGAGGAGCTGGTTTAACTGTGTTAATTAGTACTGCTCTATTTCTGACAGAACAAAACCTTCTACTTTGTCATCACTTCAGAGTTGCCTCCTGCTCAGTCAATAATCTCTGGGGTGGTGTCTTCTGGGTAGCCAGGCTTGAGTAAGTAAGTGCCTTCTGCAACTTTTATTTTGTCTCTTCCAGAGCAGCGGGAGGAGTTTGACGGGGCCATACAACCAGAACTCTTGAGGGAGGCTTTCCCCGCTGCTCGGTGCCCTTTGTGCTGGAGCTCACAGACCCTGTCAGCGCTTGCTTGCAGAGCCATTGGTGCAAGGTAACCCCTTTCTTTTGGGCGTCACAGGTTGTAGAGCATCTGTGGGTGCAGCTGGGTTTGGGGTGGGGGAGTTGGCAGGGAAAGCCACCGAGCTGGGAGCAATGGTTTCTTTACCCAGTTCACCCACAGTGAAAGCAGTGTGTGGAACCTTGTCTGGACTGAAATCTCATTTGATCTTTACTCTCCCCTTTGGCTGTTGCCACGCAGCCAAGATAATGTGTTTACTCAGTCCCAAAGGACTGGGGAAAAGGCTTCCCTGCTCGGGTCTGTGCTCCTGCCGTCTCCTCTCCATCCCTTTCCTCTGATATAGCACAAAAGCCACCTGACAGTTACCTCTGCTGACACTGAACTTTGTTCAGTTTCCTGACGTGGGCTCTCCTACCTCTAAAAGCACAATTCGTAGAACTTGCATAAGTTGCTTTCCCAATGTGATCATTTGATCCGAGCAGTGAGATTGCTTTATACACGCTACTGTTGAGAGTGAGTCATGAGCCCTGCAGTGACAGGTGCACCTCTGCCAAGATTGTTGGGGTTTTATAGAGTTTGAAATTTCATATCTCAGAACAAATAATTACAGGCTGTGCATAATCTGCTGCTTCTCCCCAGGTAAACATTCAAGTCAATTGTGCGCTGCTGGTGGCTCACAATCTGGAAAGAGGGAAAGAAGAGAGCTTGTATCTCTGGTGACTTCTCTAGGTCCACAGGTCCAAAGAGTGACCGTTTGACCTATGGTGGCAGATTATTCCTTAGTTATCAGCCACTTCTAGGACTCCATTTAGTCCTTCTGAGGGAGTAAGTTAGAATTATTGGCTAATTTTCCTATCCATGCTTGCTGTACAGGGTAGGAGATGAGGAGCTTCAGAGTTAAAGATGGGATTGGATCGTTCTCCTTGGAAAATCTGGCTCTGGCAGTGCATGTGGCAAGTCTGCTGGGAAGGTTTAGTAACCAGTTTAGGGAGGTTGGTGGGTCTTTACAGCGCTGGCAAGCACGCTGAATCTTGCTGCGTGGTTGCTTGTGAAATGCATCTATTGACTTGCTTTCACGGGTCATCGCTAGCATCTCTGGGTTCTAGCTAACTCCAGGCTTTGGAGGAGCAAGCTGATAAAATGCCTGTGAGGATTGTGCAAGCTCTGGTTGTGTAACAGGGCTGTACCCATAGCTGCTTGAGGTAAGAGGAGAGCAGCTCGTGTTACAAAGGGAAAGAAAAATCCTGTATCAAGTATCCTCTGTTTATGTTGACTGCAGTGGGATGGAGTTGGAGAGCTGCAGTTCTTGCAGCTCAGGGTCAGCCATTCTGCCTGTGACCCCTTTTACTCCCTTCCTCATTTGTCTGTTGTCCTGCAGCCCCTTTTGGCATGGGAGCATCTGCTTTGGGTATGGAGCTGACGTTCTGCATGTGCACGTGGTTGTGTGTGATTGCAGAGGACTGGGCTGGGGAGCTGCCTGTATTTCACAAGCATTCAAAAAAGGAAAATCCAGCTTGGATTGCCTTACCCTTGGTGGGCAGGGAGGTTTATAGGGTGATTGTGCGCACTTCTAATAGGGCAGCCAGATGTGAAGCCTGGGTCTGGAGAACAGTTATCTTGCTGTGATGTAAGGACCATGCAGTAACACCTCCTTCCTTTAAAGCAATGAAGGAGACAGGCATATAATGACTGAAATGCTTCCACATCCTCAGAGGAAAGCTACCTTTATAATATAAAATGTCCCAGTTCCATATAAATAGCGCTTAATTTTCTTTAAATCCCCCGAACATCTGAAGTCTTTACAGTTCTTAAAACTTTGTGTATCTATATAACCACATCCCTGTGATGTTCCTCCAGCTGTTTGTTCTCATTTGGGGGATTTCCTTTAAAACTAAGCTAGAGGATTTTGCTGTCCAAAATCTTCCTGATGCAAGAGGTCAAAGTCTATGGCTCCCAGCCCTGTCCATAGTGTTCCTCTCCCTGTAGGAGCTGCAGGCAAAATCCCAGTTGGTCACACAAACCCTTGACAAACGGGGTGAGCGAACAGCCAGTTTGGAGGAGGATGGTTTGCACTGAACTTCCAGCTGTGGCAGCTTTGGGTACAGCACTGTCAACAGAGGCTGCTGAAAAAATACCGTATTGCCCTCTTAATCATAAAAAAACCCCAGCATCTTCAGCAGGACCTGAACCGTGCAAAGTACAAGTCTGAATGGGTTGCTCCTGAGATTTTTCAGCATAAGCCTCTGAGCAGAGCCCATCGTAGTTGGCAAGAGTGACCTAAAACTCCTTCAGTTTTGTCCCAACTCCCAAATATCGGTGGTGAGACCCTTGTCTCCTGTTCAAGTGGTGGCTGAAGCACGATGCACTGATTTTGTCCCTCCCTGGGAAGGAAGGCCAAGGAACGGTATGAGTTAGCAGGGTTTCAGTTTACCTGCCTTGTTTATCCTGTAATCCTCAACAGTTGTTTTTCTGTACTGGCTCATGTTAATCTGTGTGAAGGAAGGCGTTCAGGTGGCTAAGCTGGTGAGATGCCCCACATCCTTGTTTAAAGGCTTTTACCTGGTGAAAGGAAATGTGCAAATTAAGTAATGTTGGAGTGCTTTCTTCTAAGGCAGCTTGGCAAGTTTGAACTATTTTTTGTGTTAAAGTCTTAAGTCCTTTAGTTCATTGTACTGGGCTTACTGCATAGCTCCACCTTGGCCTATCTGTAGGGTAGAGTTGCTTTCTGCCTCAGTAGAACTGCTCCTCTGCTGTCCTTGGATAAGACCTATTGGCCATTAAAAAAATAATAAATATCCAACTGTGACAGCAAAAGCTCAAATATGCAGTATTTCAAGCTCCAGACTGACTGATGCACTCTGCACATCTGTCTGGTGCCTAAAATACAAGCTCTGCTGGTATCTAAGCTGGTGTGTCAAGGTCTGGTTAGAAGAGACCTTTGCACAGCGAAGGTAATTTGTTCTGTTCCACAAAAAAAAATAAAATAAAATAATCCAGCTTTTGTGTTTCTTAACCCCACTTGAGATGCTGCTGCAGCAAAGTCCTCTGTTTAGATTCGGATTTCTGAGTTGGTGAGGCACCAAGAGGACTGCAGAGAGGCGCTTTCCCAGAGGCGCTTTCCCAGTACTGTGTCTGAGACCCTGCTGCTTTCCACTCTTCTTGATGGAGCTGATTAATGGGAAGCCGTGGTCTATGCTGGGATGTATATAATTTTTAGATATGTGGAAAGAAAATGGTAGGGAGCTGCTGGATGTAGTGAGCCTTTGTGTATAGTGAAAGCCAAGCCCCGTGGTCGCAGTGGTGACTGTCAGCCCCGGATCACTCCTCGTTATGGCTGTGATGAGGAAAGCTCGCTGTGTGCAGTGAGCACCAACACGGGGTGCTCAAGCTGAGGCTGAAGCAGTGAGATTTCCCACCATGGCTTCTTTCCCCAGCGCAGCCCACCAGCACCCCAGGGACTCTCACAGGGTGAGGCCACCCAAAGCAGGGACCCGGTGCAGACCAGACCAAGCATGGCCAGACCAAAGGCCTCTTATTGAGAGGAAATGTGACCTCTGTGGAGCAGAGCTATGGAGTAAAGGCTAATTCAAGGGCTGTTGAAGGCACTGTTAAATAACTTGCATCTGAGCACCAGCTTCAATGGTCTGCTTTTGTTTCAGAAAGGACCACTTTTCTTGCCAGGTCTCCTCTTACTAAAAAGGAAGGGAAAAAAGAGCTAATCTGGGTCTTGCCTTGGCCAGTAGCTGGCACAGACTGGTGGAAACAGACTTTTTTTATTCCAGTGAGTTACATTCATACCTGAAGAGGAATGAGAGATCTGGTTTTGCCCCAGAGGTCTTCTGGCCTAGTACCACACACTAGCCTGCAGGAAAGGCTTCACTGCAGTGGGGTTCAGAGGAGTCTGGGCAGAAATGCCATCTCCACGGCAGCCCTGCTCTTTCTGCTGCTGCTGACCTTCCTCGTGGGCTCGTGTCTGTGTGACACATGTTGGTAACTTGCCTGTCTTGTATCTTTAGTGGGTGAAAGGATGGTCCATTGGCATTCTCCATTGCCACGGGGAGCGACAGGGACTTGCTGTGGCTTCCTTCTGGTGCTATGTCTGTGCGAGCTCTCAACAAGCTTTGCAAATGCCATGGGAATGGGGAGCTGGGAGAGTTCTGCCACATAGTTTTCTTTTTTTTCCTCCCAGGTGTTTTAGTTGCTTTTAAAGTTGATTACAGCCTTCCTGTTTTGCTGTTGTTTCTAAACTTGAGCTGTGGGTTGGTAATGTGCAAAGAGGAATTTCCAGTTGCTTTGGCCGCTCGTTTCCACAGTGTGTCTCCTCTCTGTCCTGAAGTTGTCTTTTGGGGCTGTGTTGTGATGCCAGCAGAAGGAACTGATCTTTAGTTTAAAACTGTTTGGTTTTCTTAAGGCTTCTTCTCAAGACTGATGATGTCACCCCCTGATCTGGAGCAGACCAGACACGTGGTGGGGAGGGGGTGTCTGGTCATGCACACCCACCTGTGCCACAGGGAATCTGAGTTGGTCCCTTTCCATCAGAAAGATCTTTCTTTCTGAAAAATGCTTTTGCAGATCTTGTAATGCTGACATCCCCAGCCCTGCAGAGCTTCCAGAGCTTGGAGTCGTGACAGCTGTGTTTCCTCTCTGTTCCCTAATGCAACCCATGTGCTGAGTCAGTGACAGGAGGGTAATCATGTGGCTGCAGAGTGCAAGAGGAGTGCTCCGCTAGGGTGGCTCTACCAGCACTACCCCTTTGTCCCCTTCCCTGGTGTGGCTGTGTGGGGCTTTTACTGGGAGCCTGGACTGGAGAAAGCCAGTCTGAAAGAACCAGTGGCTTTTTGAGCTTTTGCTGCTGGTAGAGGTGGTGGCAACTTGCATGAATTCCTACGTCCAAGAAACCAGAAAGCATTCCTTTGGTAAGTGTTCTTACTGGATGTCAATGGGGTGGCTAGCGTGGAAAAACTGGGTGCTCCAGGACTTGTCTTGGTGGTGTGATGGTATTGTGAGATGAGATGAGATGCACAGAGAGCTCATTCCTGCAGGCATGGTTTGACTTCAAACGGGCTACCTGCTGTGCCCACTAGCAATTAGCTGAGACAGCCTGGACCTTGCCTTGGGCTGGGGAAGGCTTGGCTGCCTGCTCCCTTTGGACGGTGCCTGGCACCAGTGCGAGTGTTGGATGACTAATGGCATTCCCTGTGTTTGTGTCACTCAATTCCTCCTTCCCCTTGGTCATCATGGATTTTTATGTGTAAGTATTACAAAATAGAGCTGCTGCGTTTACCTGCAGGTGCCCAGAGTGTGCTGATGCTGCTGGGCTCCCTTTGGGAAAACACTGGCTGTTTCAATAAGCAAAGGGACGTGGGGGTGCAACTTCTGTGCTGTCCCCTGCCAGGGCAGGCAGAGTCCATAGGGCACAGTGTGACTGGTGCCTATCACTGCATGGGTGTGGGGGACTGGGAGTGTGCTGTGTTGAGCTGAACTTGGGAGATCGTTGCTGCCACAGGCTGTGATCAGCTGGAGATGGGGTTATTGGAGGTAGGAGCAGTGAGTAGCCCGGAGCGGTGCTTGGTCAGCAATCTTCCTTCTCCTTTGCCTCTCACATGAGTAGGGCTGATGCCACGGGTCGCACTATGCTTATGGTGGCACAGGGCAAAGGAGAGTCAAGCACAGAGCTTGGGTGCTCATTTTGGGAGCAAGGGTTGCAGTATGAGTCCTGGTCTGGAACTGGGAAGTCAAATTGTCCTGAGATGCTTGAAACTCAACATTACATTAAAAAAAGACTACTTCACAAAGAGCCACCTTCCTGCCCAAGTCACCAACTTAGCTTTGGAGCCAAGGCTTCTTGGTTGCTGCAAGATACTACAATGTGACTTGCAGAAAAATCCTTGCACTGGGCAGAAAGGGGGATGTCTTGGCCAAGTTTCGTGACTCTGCTCCAGTGTGGTTTTGGGGGCATCTGTTGCACCATTTCCTGATGCTGCTGTCAGTTCTGTGCAAGAGAGAGGGAGGAAGAACAGATCTCTTCAGGTGCCTGACGACCTGGTTGTTCAGGAGCTCCCAATACTGTCTTGTTTGTTGTAATACTGCTTTTATTTCTATTTTGGTATTGTTAACGCTGTGATGCAATAGCACCTTTAGCCCACGTGGGAATCATGGGGGATTTGAGGATGCCTGGGGCAGACAGTGCCTCAAGTCCTTTCCTTCAGAGACATTCATGAGAATTGGGAATATAAAGTTTAATATGAGAAGGAAGTGCATCTGTTTGGTAACACGTGGAGATGTGCCGAAGGGGTTCCCAGTGATTGGAATGATTGTGAGCTGCCGTGTATCAAGCAAATTCCCAGGTTTAGGAGCTACATTCAGAGGCTGAAAAGCTGTGCTAAAACGCAGCATTGCTTGACTGGAATCCTTCAAAATGCTGTGACTTTTCTGTGTGATGTAGGTGCCTCACATCTTGTCTGAGACTGAGGGATTGATTTATACCAGACACTGTGAACAAACAAGGATCCAGGAACCAGAGCCATGATTTAAAGAAGAAAAAAACACACCACCCCAAGCCAAGACAGACTTCCATTTCCCCTTTTTAATTTTTTATCTTGATTGAAGATACAATAAGCACTGGGGATAAAATAACTGCCCTTGAAACTGGTGTCAGGGGAACTTTTACTTCTGATTCATAGATTTATTGCTTTTTTTCACGGAACTGTGGAATCACTGAATTGTCAGAGTTGGAAGGGACCTCTAGAGATGATCCAGTCCCACTCCCCTGCTAAAGCAGGGTTGCCCAGAGCACATCACTCGGGGCTGCTTCCAGATGGGGCTTGAAGGCCTCCAGAGAAGGGGACCCCACACCTCCCTGGGCAGCCTCTCCCAGGGCTCTGACACCCTCACCCCAAACAAGTTTTTCCTCATATTTGAATGGAACTTCCCATGTTCCAGCTTGTGCCCATTGCCCCTCGTCCTGTCACTGGGAACCACTGAAAAGAGTCTGGCTCCATCTTCCTTCAGCCCACCCTTCAGATACTTGTGAGCATTAAAAAGGTCTCCCCTCAGCCTTATCTTCTCCAGGCTAAAGAGTCCTAGCTTTCTCAGCCTTTCCTCATAAGGGAGATGCTTCTATCCCTTAATCCCTTGCAAAAACCCTAACGGTATGATTCTATCGGGGTTCTTCCAGAGACTGCAGAATTTCCAGGATAGCTCAGTTCCAAGCAAGAGTCAGGTTTCATTTCACCGAAAGCTGGGAAATGACATGTATTTGAAAATGAATGGCTGTGAACTTCCAGAAATTAATTGCTACAGCCACCTAGGTAAGAGAGATAAACTGAGGGATAATTTGCCTGTGTGAGTTGGAGTTAATGACTAGTTACTGAGTTATGACAGAAGTGTGAGGTCTAATTCTATATCCTTTGCCTTTCTCCTGGTACATCTCAGCAAACCTTGTCCTACAAGTGGGTAGCAAAAAGAAAAACCTGTAAACCTGTAGCTAGGATGTAGGAGGACTCAAATAACTGAATGTCCAGGCCCAGATGGAGACAATCATCAAAATTAAAGCAGTTCTTGTGTTTCTGCTTCCATCACTGGAGAACAACTGTGTTTCCTTCCAGAGTTAGAGGTCAGTGTATAAACCTTATGCTATGAAGACTTGTGAATGAAAAGAGACCAAATGAATAAAAAAGAGACCAAATGAATAAAAAAGAGACCCCAAAGCCTCCAGAAATGGCCTTCCCTCTGGCTGTGGGTGTGGAGAGCAAGTGGGTGGTCCGGCTGCAGCTGGAGTTTTCTCCTTTGAAGTGCTGGAGAGCTGCAGTGTGGTGAAGGCCAGGAGATAGCACAGCTTTCTCCCCCGTGTCTGTCCATGCTGTGTTCCCAGGAGCTTCCCTCCCAAGGATGCCTCCTTTCAAGGCATCACTGCCTGGGAGAGCAGACCACCTCTGGGGGCTTGAAAAAGCAAAACCACTTGTGGCTCCTGCTCGTTCCTTCTGCTCTGGGAGGCCAGAAACTCTGCTGCTTTGGCCATGGTGATGAATGGCTGCTGGACGTGTCGCCCTTGCCTTGCTGATTAGCCCAGGAACTCCTTCCCTCAGTCCGTGTAAGGACACCTGATGGATGTTCATCTACGAGCTCTCTGGAGCTGGGAGGGGAGGTTCTGTGGGGCCAGGCATGTGCAGCCCATGTACCTTCCACCCTGGGCTGGCTGCTGTTCACCAAAGCTTGAAACTCTTCTCCACATGCCGTTTGTTACAGGGGATGCTGCTGTCTTCCATGCAAGGAAGCTTCCCTAGGACTTGGCTGATGCAGGTGCTGGATTTGGTGCTGAGAAAGGAAGGGGTGCAGCCCAAAACCAGCTTAGTGTGGTCCACATCAGCCTTGGTTGGTTTTTTTTTTCCATGGCTTCCTCTGAGCAAAGGTTTGTCATTGCCTTCTGCGTTGTGGGAAAGGACTTGTGAAAGTAATAAACCAGCAACGCTTTTCCCCCCCCGACTGGTGCATTCCCTCAGTGTCAGTTGCTGGACCTGCTCCTCACCGATTTACTGGAACCCAGCATGGAGGAGGCGAGGGACCCTGCTGGGAGCTGTGCATTGTTGGCAACTAAGCTCCAGCTGTGGAGGCTTTAACTTAACAGTTTAGTCTACAGTTGTACAGAAATAGCACCCGGTTCTCGCTTGGCTCTGAGATCCAGCAATGGAAAGCCTGTCTGCAAGGGAAGGAGGACAGGGTGACCTGCCTGGTGGAGAGGAATGGGTGATTGGCTTGTCTGCAGTCGCATCGCTAACATTTTTCTTCCACCCTCTCTGCTTAGTGTCATCTCTGGGAACCTAGTGGGAAGCTTCACAGTGGGGTTTTAGTGCCCTTCGTAGTACAGTCACTTGCCAAATTCTCCACTAAATTAAACTTCCTGTGGGGCTGAGAGCTTGTTCTGCTGTGAAAATGCCCAGTAGTCCATCCATGATTGCTGCCAGGTGGCTGTGGACTTTTCCCTGCATTCTGCAGGGCTGACTTTTGTAGCTGGTGGCCAGTGGCAGAGTACTCGGTGTTCTCTGGAGCTGGACTTTTCCTCGATGGAGTGGCAGCAAGGGTTTGGGGTTTTTTTGCTGGAGACCTTATCTGGTCTCTCCTGTTAGTGCACCCCTAGTTAAGCATCACCCTTTTTTCCCCAGCTCCTGAATGCGTTAGCGTAACCTTAAAATCCAATTGGTTTTACCTTTCAGCCCAGGCACCACTCGGAGTTTGCTGCTTCCCTTTCAGCCCCACAGCAGGCAGCTGCATGGGAGCGTTTCTCTGCCAGGCACAGGTTTGCTGAACATGTTAACTGTCCCCTCATGGCTCAGCCAGGGGACATGTCCTTTCTCTCTGGTGGCACCCCTGCCGCTCTGAGTCACTTTTCTGTGTGTAAGTTCAGATGTCCATGGTCTCCTGGGTTGGCAGGATGCCCAAGTACAAGAAGAGAGTCACTTTGCCCTTACAAATCAAGTTTTGAGTTAATTATCTGTTTGCTTGGACAGAGTGTGTCCTTGCATGTTGGAAAGATAATCTTGCTATCGGGACTAGGGTCGGAGGAGTTCAGAGCTTTGGCAGAGCAGTGGGAGGGAGAAAGGGAGGGAAGGAGGGAGGGAGTGATGGGTGGCTCCCCAGGGGAAGGACAGGGGCCATAGGGCTAGCTGGGGACTTGAGGGCTGGCTGCTCATCCTTGTGTTACCGTGGACTCAAGGTATGGCCATGGGCAAGTTGCAAGTCGCTTAATCTCTGCTTTGGCAAGTGGAAAGGAGTGATTCAAGGAGATGGAAGTTAAAGTGGGGAAAATAGTGGAAGAGACTGTGAAGGCAGAAGCCTAAAAGAGGTGGATGGTAAATCCAATCTGCATGTGGAGGTGGATAATAAATTGGAAGTATTCATCATTTGTGTTGTAAAGATTTAATGTGGAGATGCTGACAGAAGTACTGTGCCACGGTCCTGCTCTGCATTTTATAAGCACAGCAGTATGGCCAGGGCATCGTATCACCTTGTGGAAAGGAGGGCGAAAGCCCTGGATCTGTGGGGTGACTGGAAGAGTATGGTCACTAACACCTCATGGGCTCTGTGGTGAGCCAGGGCTTTAGTAAAAGTGGGCCATGAGCCTCTGTTGGGCCTGGCTGGGGTGTTAGTAGGAGCCAAGCTGGGCTCCCTAGCTGGAATGTGAGGCTGTTCTGATGATGATGGTGGAGGGGGAGCAGAAATCACTTCTGGTAGATCAGCATAGATGCAATGGGAAGGGGAGAGCTCGGTGGGACAGTGATACGCTTTGGGAGGCAAAAGTATATTGTGGTATTGTGGTGCAAAGCTTTTCTTCAAAGAGCTGTGGGGGCTGCATTGTGCTCCTAGGAGTAAATGTAGAGTGGAAAAGCATGCTGTGAACGTTCCTTAATGCTCCTCTGTGGCACTGTGACTGCTGGTGTTAATTTGTTTTTCCTTGCTTTTAGTGCCTCTGACCAGCATGGGGGATGCTGGCATGGAAGCGAATATCTCCCCTCCCGACACCGCTGCGCACCAAGACTCCCTCTTCAGCATGACAGACGTGTTCCTCATCTCGCTCATCACCGGGCTGTTTACTTACTGGTTCTTCTTCCGTAAGAAAAAGGAGGAAATCCCAGACCTCCCCAAAATGCAGTCAGTGTAAGTACCAGCTCTCATGCAGCGCAGAGTGTGGCTCTCCGTCTTGCTTACGGTGGGTCCTTGGAGGCTGTGTGGGAAGTTCAGCTGGATTCTGGGAGCATTCCAGGTGATGAGACTTAGTTTCAAAGTGCATTTCTCTCCCCTCGTGTTTGTTCTGAGCGGGGCACCTCGCAATGCAGGAGAGCCAGGCTGCAGTTCTGCTTTACCCCACCGTGTGGCCCAAATCAGTAATTTGCCTTTCCGAAGTGAGGTAGGAAAAGGCAAGGCAGAAAAGCCGCTGGCTGTACTTCAAAACTCTTAAGGATTGCTTTGGCTATTCCCTGTGTTTTCTGATAAATGTAGTGTTTAGATAAATCTGGAGAAAGGTGGACTTGCTCTTATGCAGATTTCCTATGGGAAATCTTATCTACCTGTAGCTATGAAGAGGAGAAATAGTCTTGGGGAGTTGGGAGAGAGTTCCTGGACATGAGTTGCTTGGCAGTTCTTGTGAAACTTGCTTGGCTTTGATGCCAGGTTTACTGCAGCAGCAGGAGACTGGATTTAGAGAGGGAGAGGTCCTCGTTCCACCCTGTCTTCTGCAAAACGCTTAGGGGCAGGAGCGAGCTGCGTTGGTGGAGATCTGGGTGCATTTAGTTGTCTCAGTCACGTACCAAACTTAACATCAGTTTTCTGCTGGGCTTTTTCCCTCCTTCCTTCCATTGCCTCCTGGAGCGTTGGTAGGAGCAGGAAAGAAGTTTGAAGCCCACTGCAGCAGAGACCATAGGAGCTGGCATTGTGCAATATCTCTCACTTTAGTCTCCTTGGGGTCTGCTCCCCGCCTGGGTGCTGCTTGGCCCAGAAAGAAGGCAGCCTTGGCCTTAGCCCAGCTCTGTGCTTTCCAGTATTCGGCTTTTGCAGAAGAGAATCACACAACAAAGGTGCATCCTCGGGGTTTGTAATGCTGACTCTGAATTCACTGTAGGCTCACCAAGTCCTGAGTGGGTGGTTGTGAGGCTGCGCCACGAGGAGGGAAAAGCGATGGTACAGTAGGGGCAAGATTTAAATCTTACAGTTGCACCAGAAAGGCATCCTGTGTGAAGTGGCTTTCTCCCCAGGGCACTTAAAGGGTGTTGCTCCAGCAAGAAGTACTTGTCAGTCCTTAATTTCAACGTGTTACAGCCTGGTGTGGAAAGAAGCTGTGGCAGGACCTGCCTGTAGGCTGCTTGGATGAGGGCATTTCGTGATAAGTGAAGGCATTTCAGGTGGGGATCGACACCCCTGTCACCCACTGTGTAAAAGCTAAATCAAACACAGCGAGCGGTTGTTGGTCCTATCTCAGACCTATACCTCTGTTTTACCCTGCTTTCAGTTTTCAGGGCTCATTGTCCAGTGTTTGTTGTAATTCAGGTCATGATTGAAAAAGAACAGGTTTGGTTGCATCATTTCTGCTTTGGGCAGATGTGGTGGCAGAGGTGGCCCTCTCCTCTGGTGACAGAGCCTGGGATGGATACTGGGTCTGTTGTGAAACTCCCAGGTAATGGGAAGAGCAGGGCACAGCTCAGAGCAAACCCTCAGGCAGGCTGCGTGCACTGGTGTTGCTGGAGGATGGAAAGTTAAGTTTTCTGGTGGGAAGGGTTTAAAAGGAAGAAACCTCCCTGGCTGTGGTACCTGGTGGCAGAGCTCCTGCAGATGAGCCTGGTAGCAACCTGTGCATCTGAGCCTCCGTGGCTTTATCTTGGGAATTTGTTTTGTTGGATTGGCTGGATACTTTCCCTCTCAGGCCTGCAAGATAGGGCTGTGTGTGTGTGTGTGGTTGCCTCTGGAGATTGTAAGAACAGCTGTGTTGTGACGAGAGCTGAGCTGGCGGGGAGAAAGGGCCCTGTCAGTCTGAAATTGGATCCTGACACAATGCAGGTCAACTTGGAGAGCTCCCATCCTCACCGTCCTTGTGACTCTTTCTACCCATCACATGCTGCTCTTCCAGAGGCTGTTGTGGCCTTGCAGAGAAGTCACGCTGCAGAGGGGCTTGCTGACTCCACCCACCCCAAGGTGGGGATGTGTGCCCACCTTCTCCTGCTGCAGGACCTCAGCACACAGGCTTCATGGGGATTTTGCCAGTGTTTCCTGCATGGGGTCGGTGCTGACTCCTCCATCTGTGTGGGAGGTGGCTGGCAGGGAGCACTCTGCCACTGATCCTTGTGAGAGCTGTGGAAGAGCAGCTCCTCCCGTCACTGATAACCAGTGGGAAGAGTTGAGGTTGCTCCAGACCTTGTCTGACACAATTGCCTTTTGGAAAAGTGACAGTCAGGCAGGTGATGAACAAGAAGAAGCTTTGATGTAGTTTTTTTCCCCCATACCTTAAGTCTGACCCTGCTGCAGCCCCGCTGTGATTTGAGGGCAGCGTGAAGCCGTAGGCCAAGGCCATGACTGGTGGTCCCATCCATCCTCTGGGACGGAGACAGCAACTTCCTGCAGCTTTTATAGTGTTATTTTATGGGACAGTTGAAACTGGACGGGAAGGGAGTGGGGCAAAACAATTTTATTCAACCTCGGGTTTCCTTCCCTCCTGTCATCCTTGAGTCTGGGGTGGAGTTTCCTTTCTGGTGAACAAGCAAGTTGGCAAGATAGAGGATCATGCTGTCAGCAGCTGCCTGTGGCTGTGTGGATGGCAAGCTGGTCCATGGGCACGTCCATCTGCAGGCAGAGAAGCGGTCCTGGACCCATGAAGGCAGAAGGCCTGTAGCAGGGCTGTCTCTGGCTGAAGTGGAGAGCCTTGACCTTAAGAGATGTTGCTTTTCTTCAGCACGTTCTCTGCAGCTCTGCCTTGACTTGCCAAGTTGTCCCAAGCTGCTTTATCTGATGGTACTGGTGATGGTTTCCTCTCCTGTCACTTTGGCCCCTGACTTTAGCTTCAGCCTTGGAAAAACTGGAGGATGGAAGTGCTGAACAGCAATTCAGAGGCACCACTGTGGCTCCTGCTTTAACGGCTTTGCTTGCAACGCGGGAGAGCAAGCAGAGCCTCTGACCTGAACACAGCATCCAGCACCTTGGGTACCCTCCTGGGGTTTTTGGGAGCTGCCCTTGAGCAGCACGCCTTGATCAACCCCTGTCAGCTCAACAGGGCCTCCAAAGGAAATGCCACTGCTACAACTGCCCTCAATCGTGGAAAGACAGACGCATGGTCAAAATACCCTGTTTTGGATGGCATCTGGGCTGGGTTCGCTCTGTGTGGCTCCACCAGCCTGCGTGGCCTGGGAATGGTCACAGTCTTGCCCTGACAATATGTCTTGGGTTCAGCTACTGCTTGCTGGTGTCTTACCCTTGCAGCCAAGCGGACCTGTTCTCCTGGTGGAAGCCCCCGGAGAAGGGGCAGAATCATGCTGTATGCGAGACGTGCTGTACCTGCATTGTGTGGCATGGGGCAGGCCGGGATACCGCCGACAGGATTGCTTGCATTTTGGCTGGTTTCAGACTTTAATTGAAACCACCGGAGCAGCCTTCTCCCCAGCCTGCTCTGCAGATGTCATTAGGGAGAGCGGCTCTCCATCGCCACGCAGCCGTGGCCACCGGGCTTCCTCCCCGCGGTAGCACTGCTGGGGAATGCACTCATGTATTTTTAATCTTCGGCTGCGCCGCCCTCTGTGTGTTTCTCAATCACAGATTTCTTTCCTTTCTTGTGTCCCTGCTCCGGAGTTGTGCAGACTGTCACCCTGGGGAGGCACAGCGAGACATCGATTGGTACGCTTGGGTGTCACCCCCTCCTTTCTCCTTTCCCTCTTTAACATTGTTCGGGGCAGAAATTGGCTTATCTCTATTCCGCAGCTATAGAGAAATCCATTCCCTGGTGCTTGTAGGGCTTCCTGTGGCAGGAATTGCTCCAGCTCCTTAGCATGATTAGCTCTCTCTGCTCCTTGCATGTGTGTGCTAGAGAGAGACCATCTCTAATTTAATTTAATAGGATCCTGAAGAGAACAAACTCCTTTTAGCTGCCTCCGTAATGGCACTGCCATAGTTACCCGTAGCGCTGCTCACGCAGTGTCTGGAATAGTTTCATTCAGCTACAGTGTTGACTTATTTTTTTTTTTCTTTAAAAAAAAAGACTATATATAAAAGCAGCTGTGATATAAACAGTTTCCAAGGTAACAAGACTGGGGGAGGGTTTTGTGTCCCGTCCCCCTGCTCCACGCGGATGGGAGAGGGACGTGCGCTGCGGAGGATCCTGGGAGGTTTCATTCTCCACTCCTAATTCCTTTCTGCCCCTGCTGCCAGATGTTGCAGTTTCTTGGGACTGTGAGGATCCACTTGGTAACTTCCAAAGCCCCACCACTGGGATCTGAGCGGACGGGACCACTCCTGCTATGACCCGTGCCGGGACCTTTTGTGCTGGCTCTCTTCTCCTTAACAAAAGGCTGACGCTTGGCTTTAATGCCCAGGAGGAGCAGAATGGAAAGGCCTGCCTGTGTGTTGCTCCAGAGCTAAGTTAGATCCATCCGTCCCGTGCCCCCCCACCTCCCCTTTGCAGACAGACACTGCTGCCCTGCGACTCTTTGTCTGCTTCTTCCCTGCCCTCACCATGGGCTGCGTCTACTCGGTCCCGCAAGAAGAGGCAGCTGTGGAAAGGTGAGTTAATCTGCCTGGTGGGATGGCTCAGCTCTGACACAGGGTATCGCTTCTGATGCCCCAAAGCTGGGTGGGATGGGGTGCCTGTCTCTGCTGGGGCAGGAGGAGAGAGAAGAGGAGAGGTTCCGCTCGGGGACAGGCTGCTCTGGATGAGACCCTGCAGTCGGTGCTGGGTTTCTGTGTGGTGTCCAGACTGTGTTCTCACTTCTGGGTGCACGAGTGCTTTTGTGAGGAAAGCCACAGGCATGGGAGCTTCCTGCAGGAGAGGGGTTTGGCTGAGATGGAGACTTTGGTATCGTGTCCGAGCTGGTGGTAACTTCCTCCCCCTTCTTTTTTTCCCCTCCTGAAGTCAAAGTGACAAAGAGCCCTGAGAGTTGCTTGTGCTGTGGGCTCTCAGCAAGGGTGGGCGTCTGTACAAGCCCAATCTGTACAAGCTAAAGACTTGCTCTGACAAGGTGTGGAAGTTAATCCCCTTTCCTCCACCCGCCACTTCTCTCTTAGTCACTACCCTGAGCTATCTAAGCTGTAAGAGCAGTCGCTGCTGAAAACATGCTTTCTCTTCAAAGTTTTCCTGGCTGAGTGGTAAAAATGAGTGTTGTGTGTCTTCAGTGTCTGTGCTTTTTTGCAGCTCGGATTTTCAAGCCACCCTGATGAAGCAGTCTCAGGGGGTTGTGTAGTCTTTTTTCAAAAGCCAGACTTGTCATGTCTTCTGTGCTTGAGCCACAGACTGTTCTTCACCACAGCACTTTAGTGCAGCATTGCCTTCTTTGAGAGTGGACGAACTTCATGCCCTACACCCTTTTCTCTTCCAAAGGGAGCTTGCTGAAAGGGTCTAAAACTTTGTTTTTTCCCTCCTTTAAAAGCATTTTGTTTAGCAGTTGACCCAACAGCTATTTTAATTGGATCTTATTTGCAGAGGGCAGTAAACCAAAGAGGTTCACCAGGGAGCCAAAAGCTAAGTGAGAGCTGAGGCTGAGCGGGCTGGGGGGGGCAGCTCTCTTGAACCCCTGTCCTAGTGGCGGCACGGGCAGGGTTTTGGGGCTGCTCTCTCAAAGATACCCCTGTTGCCAACAACGGACAAAATGACAACACAGGGAGGGAGATGGTTAACTGAGATAGTAAAGTGCAGGGGGGAGGCATCTCCTAGGAGTACGATGGCTGCCTTGGGTAGTTTTTGGGTAGGGTTTGTTCGTCTTCTGTGCCTGCTGTAGGAGCCCCTGTTGGGTCTGACAGCTCTGAGCACCAATTATGGAGTTCCTTGATGCCTTTGGGTAGAAGGGGGTGTTTGAAGGCATGCTTTACTGAACGTCCCCCACCCTCCTCCTCTGTGTGTGTGTGTGCTCTCTGCAAATGCCTCGTCACATCCGCAGAGATCCCTCCCTCTGGGCTGCGGAGTTTAGGAAACTGTTAGCGAGCTCTGCACATTCTCACATGGGCCAGAGCCAAAACCATTTGTTTTTTGCCTGGAGGCTTCTCTCTTCCCACAAGAGACCCAGCTTTGCATTCTTCCATTGTGAAAGAGAAACGGGAACGGGTCCCATGTTTCTCTTCCCTGCTACCAGAGCTCCAGTGGGGAAGACAGCAAGTGAGCTCCTGGCACTTGTCCCCCTGCCCTGCAGAGACCCCAGAGCCTAATCTGACTGGAGATAGACCCACCTCTGCTTGTGGGACTCCTGGGCTCCCTGAGGCTGGGTCACTTTCATGCTGTGACACTGAAAACCCATGGGTGTGCTCAGAATGGCAAACTTCGCCTGGCTCCCCACCTAATAGAGTTGCAATAGTGGCGTAAATCTCTGCGTCAACGTTTCTGGTACTGCTGTGGTTTGTCCCTTTTCTGAGACAGAGAAAGCCACATCCCTGTGATAATTCAAATCCCTTCTATGCCAGAGATACATGCTGGGGATGGAATGAGCATGGGAATGAGCCCTGCGGGACCTTGGCAGGCAGTGGTTGCCTTGCTGGAGGCTCTGTGGGTCTGATCAGCTGTGTCTTCTGCTCTGTGGGGCTCTCTCCAGCCCCAGGACTCATGTCTGGCTTGTTGTTTTGAGGTTGGAACAGCTGGTTTTCAGCCCTGTCTGACTTCAAGCTTGGGGAATCTGCCCTGGGGGGCATGTCTCAGGAGACTCCCTGCCTCTCCCCTGCAGTGTGGGGGAGCAGGGAGCTCTCTGATGCCTTCTTTCCCACCATAGTGTGGCCTCTGAGTTCCTGGAGACCTTCTCTTGTATCATAGCTCTACAAGATCCTTGTAACCTGCTGGGCTATGAAGCCTCTCAGAGCAGTTGATAAAAGTTTCCTGACACCTAGGGCTGAGTCCCTGGGCTTTGCCCATGAGATTTACCAATGGAGGTAAGGTAGGAGGTCAGCTCTTCCCCTGTGCTCTGAGAGTCCCTGGTCTGTGGCTGTGTGCAGAGGAGAAGCCGTGTAGCTGAGTCATGGGCATCCCTGGGACAGGGTAAATCAGAGTGGTTGATGGGGAGTTGCACCACTTTGGGAGACCTTCTGAGATCTGGGGTGGTTTAGGGACTGCTTCTGTCCCCATTTGCTTATTCCCAACCTTAAATAATGAACGTGCTCATCTGAAAGGAGGTTCCTCCTGTCTTTCAGAGCACCTCCAGTGAGAGACAGCAGCTTCATTGAGAAGATGAAGAAAACGGTAAGCTGCTTGCTGCTGGGTAGGTGGGGGAACTCGTGTCTTTCCTGGCTTCCTCTGGAGACTGTCCGGGCGTCAGCAGAGGGGACTGTTTGGGTAGAGACACGTCTGCCGCAAAGAGCGTCCAGAGGAAGGCTGTGTGGGCGGGCAGGAATAGCTCTTTCAGTCCATGCCTGAGAGCTGTTCTTAAAGGGAAAAATTAAAGTGAAAATTTGGTGCAAAAAACCAAAGAAGTGCAATGTGAGATCAAAGTCAGGAGCGAAATGGCAGAGACTCAAAAGGTGTTGGCTGGCAGCGGCCGGTTCCCAAACGGTCTCACTCTGCCATGGGAATCGTTATACACAGAACCAGCAGCTTTTGACTTTGCTGGACAGGACACAAGAGGAAGCAGAAGAAGAAGCAAGGGTTGGCTACATTTTCTGTTTCACTTCAAAGTACCTGGCTTGCAGCAGAGCCGGAGCTCTGGTGCTTTCCCAAGGCTCAGCCAGGGAGTTCCCTGTTTCCAGGAGTCCTGCTGCAGCCTTTGGGGCTGGGAATAATTTTTTGGTGGTTTATTCTTTGCTTTGGGTTTTAGTCTGACCTGAGTCACCTCTCTGAGACTGACAAGTTGAGTTCTTAGTTAATGGTTTTGCCATGAGTTTTCTGCCACAAACCCGGCGTGGAGTCCCGTAGACGTGAGGGCTCTGGGTTCCCTTTGGGTTGCAGTCTAGCACTCTTCTCAGGCGTTTTCTTTGTCTCTGACAAGATGTGTTTCCTCCATGCATTTGCCAAATGAGTAGTTGCCATTTAACAGAGTTTTATTTTTCTCTCCAGGGGCGAAACATAGTGGTTTTCTATGGTTCCCAGACGGGTACAGCAGAAGAGTTTGCCAACCGCCTCTCCAAAGATGCTCATCGCTATGGCCTGCGGGGCATGGCAGCGGATCCAGAGGAGTATGACTTGGTAATTTAGCTGTGAACAGCCTCAGGATAGAAGTAACATCCTTTTAATATCCCCTGAAAAGCCAGAAAGGATGTAGGTAAGGGACACTTGTCCTTTTAGTAGAATCATAGAATCATTTAGGTTGGAAGATACCCTTGGGATCATCAAGTCCAACCATCAGCCCTACTCTACAAGTTCTCCCCTACACCATATCCCTCAACACCACATCTAATCTACTCTTAAACACAGTCAGGGAGGGTGACTCCACCACCTCCCTGGGCAGCTGATTCCAAGGACTGACCACTCTCTCTGTGAAAATTTTTTTCCTAATGTCTAGCCTAACCCTCCCCTGCTGCAGCTTGCAGCCATTCCCTCTTGTTCTGTCACTCATTGCCCGTGAGAAGAGACCAGCACCAACCTCCCTACAATGCCCTTTCAAGCAGTTGTAGAGAGTGATGAGGTCTCCCCTCAGCCTCCTCTTCCTCAAACTAAACAACCCCAGCTCCCTCGTAGTGTCACATAGGGAGAAAAGGAAATTGGATTGCCCTGAGAGGTGCAGAGGTGGGCTTGGTCCTTGCTGGTCGAATATTGACTTGCAATCTGGTGAGAGTGGTTAGCTTTATTTACCCTGCCATTTGGGCTGGGTTCTGCTTTTTTCAACCCCTTCTGTAATTAGCTCTGTGACATTATGTGGCGCTGCTCTGCCCACCACCAGAGGTAGCTGCACTGGTAGGTAAAGGTTTGGCCAGTAACCACGCTGTGGGATTCTTGAAGGGTATGTTCTTTCCTTGGGTTGTAGTCGGACCTGAGTCGCCTCTCTGAGATTGACAAGTCCTTAGCTGTGTTCTGCATGGCCACTTACGGCGAGGGGGACCCCACGGACAACGCCCAGGACTTCTACGACTGGCTGCAGGAGGCGGACGCTGACTTGTCGGGTCTCCGCTTTGCAGTAAGTGGCTCCGTTCCAGTTTACACTGAAATTGGGCAGGAAAGTCAAACCGACTCCACTGGGCCCACGGGTGGCGTGGGTAAAGGCACAACATGACCTCTGTGCCTGCGTTGGATGCAGTCTCTATTGTCTTCCTCTCCGAGCTTCGTGGATGCTCACAGACACATATCTGGGAGCTTTAAATGAAGATGTTGGAGCGCTCTCTCCAATTCCTAAATCACAAGGGTTCCACTGGTAATGTTTTGCCACAGTCAGCCCAGCAGGCTTTGAATGCAAGGCCTGTAAATGAGTTACAGGCTGATGCTGCTGTTCAGAAGCTAATTGAGCAGCCCTGGGCCAGATCTTCTCCCGCAAATTAAATCACTTGGAGGAGCATGTAGCTCTTTTCCTGTGTTGAGCTGAATAATTGGCTGAGATACAGCCGCCTCACCTAAACCCCGGCCAAATTCCTTGGGCAGCATAATAATTGCAAATGAGGAGAAAATCCACTGCTGGAGATGTTAAGCTGCTCTTTATAAAGCAGTGAGCAAACATTTGCTGAGTGGTTTGTGGGAGGCAGGGGACAGCAATTAGTCTCCAGGCAGTCCAAGCTCTCACTGGTCCCTTGAGGAGGTGGCGCAGGCAGCTCTTGTACGTGCATCCTCATGCCTGAGGCCTGGCTGCAGGGAGGTGCTGGTGCCTACTGACCATGCTCTAGTGGTAGGTTCTTACTCAGAACATCCACAAATAGCTGATGGGGAGCTGGAAGGAGGGTCTTGTTGTCTGTTTTCCATGATGCTTCTTCAGCATCCTTTGCCAGGTGCTACTGCCAGAGGATGTGGGTTGAATGGGAACTGCTACTCTGTGTTTAATCAGCGTTCTGTTCCAGGTCTTTGGGCTGGGGAACAAGACTTATGAGCACTTCAATGCCATGGGAAAGTATGTGGACAAGAGACTGGAAGAGCTTGGAGCCCAACGCATCTTTGAACTTGGGCTGGGAGATGATGATGGCAAGTGAGTAGCGTGGCTTGAGAGGCTGGTGGGAGTTGGCTAAAGCATCGTGGAGAGGACCTCGGCAGGGAGTTGGGAGAAGTAAACTCCACAGGGCTAGTTGTGAGAGTTGATGTGTCTGTCCATTCTCTCTCCCACAGGCACATCCCTGTACACTTAGGACATCCTAGGGGATCCTGTGCCTGGTGAAATCCCACAGCAGCTTTAGATGACCATAGTTGTATACTTGGGGAGGCTTTGCAGCCTCTGCCTTTGTCTTGCTGTAGCCCCACTGCAAGCATAGCCTTGAGGAATAAGCCCTCTCACCCCTGTGGAGGAGACAAACTCTGTCTCCTTGTGAACTGCTTGTTCAACTTGTGAACTTACTTGAACAACACACTCTTTATGGTGAAAGACAGCAATTTTCCAACTTGGACAATGTTTTTATCTTTTCTTTTAACCTTTTTTTTTTGACCCCTCACTGCTCACCTGAGCACCTTGCTGGTCATGGCTTAACCTGGGAGATTACATCAACCTGTGACTTTGCCTCTAAGGGCTGCAGGATATTATGAGAGGGATGTGCTGTGTTGGGGAGGCTCTGAGCCCAGAAGAATAATCATTGCCATGGTGGAACCTGCCTTTTAGGAAGGTCACCTAATGCCTGGAGTGGGCAAAGGGAGCTGAGTTGGCAAAAGACCAAGCCTGAATAGCAACGCCTTCCTTGGCAGACCTGGTGAAGGGAGGGGTGGCTGGTATAATGTCCCATGTAGTGATTTGAAGATGTTCTCCTGATCTGTGGGCATGTGGAGGTACCAAAACTGCCTGGGTCCAAAGACAAATGGTGTAGGGAGGAAGTCCATAGGGATCTCAGATGGCTCCTCTGGGAATGCCCTTTGCTCCCCCTTGGGCAAGGTTATTGAATATTTCTTTTGCCCTGGCTAGCTTGGAAGAAGATTTCATCACCTGGAGAGAGCAGTTCTGGCCAGCTGTGTGTGAGCACTTTGGAGTGGAGGCCACGGGAGAAGAGTCCAGGTGAGTATGGGAGTTGGTTCTTTTGGGTGCCAGAGATCTTGGCCACCTTTTGTTGGTGGCTGTGACCCCCCATGATGACACAGCTGATGAGCTGCTGTCCCCTTCCAGACTTAAAAGTGCATGTGTGGAGTAGAACAGTGAGTGGGGCTGGCTGGACTGAGCCTGTCCCACTATCAGTCTAACCCAGCTCTGGATTTTGGTTCTGGATGGGTGATGGGATGGGTTTGGTTCCTCTGTGGATGGTTTCCTGGGCTGTGACGCTCCCAGTGGAGCTGATGTTTCCTCTTGGTTTGGACTTTTTGCACGCTCTGCCCACTCCCTAGTCTCTTGAGAGGGTTGAGAAGTTGTGTTTGGTTTTGAAATGCCACAAATCCAGCAAAGCAGGTGGTGATTCCAGCTGTACCTTCTGACTTCCAGTCTGACTTCTTTTATTTTTCCTCTTGTTTCTTTCCCCCTTCCTCCTCTAGCATCCGCCAGTATGAGCTGGTGGTGCACACAGATGTGAACATGAACAAAGTCTACACTGGTGAGATGGGTCGTCTCAAGAGCTATGAGAACCAGAAGCCGTAAGTGCCAAAGCTCCCTGGGCAGGGTGTAAGGGTGTATGTGGACCAGGCTTTGGCTGATGGGTCCTTGGTGTTTCTAACAACATCTGCTACACGGGCAGTGTCATTTCTGCAATGGAAAAATGGGCTCAGATCTCCTTTGGGACATGCAGGGATTCCCCAGTTAATGGATCATTGGTGTTTGAGAAGTTGGCAGTGTTCATGCCTGCTCTTTGGCTGGTACCTTTGCAGCGTCTGCCTTGAGGTCACTTGGAGCCTTTCCTTGCCCAGGGCAGCTAATGCTTGATGGTTGCTTGTGGTATTGCTGTGGGGAGATGAGTTGTATAAATTAATTCCAACCTGAAATGTTTGTTTGTGATGGGACAATCCCACCCATTTTTGCATCACGTCTCCCCCACCCCTCTCCCCCCCATCCCACTTGATGGGACAGCTTGTCTGCTGGGCTGTGCTTAGGAGGAAAACGATCCGTTTTCTGTGCCAGCGTGGGCAGCAGCAGGATCATGGTTTGGTTGGTGCTGTGGTGTGCTTCAAAACGTGAACCAGGACAGCCCTGAGCTCCAGTCATGGGAGCCTGCTCTGGTGGCAGAGGGAACGTGCCTGGATAGAAGCAGCACCGTGAGCCTGCGGGGCAGTGACACAGAGCGCCCGTGTCTTTCCTTCCAGACCGTTCGATGCCAAGAACCCCTTCCTGGCCCAGGTTACGGAGAACCGCAAGCTGAACGAGGGCGGGGAGCGACACCTTATGCACCTGGAGCTGGATATTTCCAATTCCAAAATCAGGTAGTTCCCCACTGGAGACTTGTCCTCTGTTTTGGCAGGAGCATTCCGCATCAGGAGCAAAGAGCAAGGCTGAGGCACTGGCCTCATCCAGCGCTTCAGAAGGGGACCTTGTTCTCATAATGACTTAATGCTGCCCCTCTGGGCTTCTGCAGCACATATCAGGTACCCTGGGTCAGAACCTTCTCCTGGCTCTTTTGCTGTGCCAGCTGGCTGCCCTGTGCCCCTCCAGAGCTGGCTGTATGTGCCCTGAGCAATCCCAGCTGCAAGAACTCTCTAGGGTCATTCCAAAACTGAGAGGGCAGTTGAGCTCTGAGAGCGGGGAGAGCTGGGGATGGCTTGTGCCAGCTGGGTGTTTGCCTGGCTTAGGTGTACCAGCATAAGGGAAGTAAAGCCCTGTTGTTATAAACCCTCTTGCTGGCTTGAATTCCTCTGTGTGTGCTCGTGAGAAAGCTATGAATCCAGGTGGCTTAAGATAAGAAAATACTGCAGAGGTTTTGAGCTGCTTCGCTCCTTGCCTGTCAGGGACTTGGCCTGCCTTGCTGGAAGTCTGGTGTCTCACTGAAGTCTCAGGCAAAACTGCTGTTGTCTTGGAGGTCCCTTGTGAAAAACCTAGTTCTTAAAACCATTATTCCACAATGGTTCTTTCTGCTATGATTGCTGGATCTTCAGGGCCCCTGGTTGTGTAGGGGCTGTGTGGCACCTCAGATGTCAGTGTTGTCCTGCTGCTCCTTCCATCAAGCCCACTTGTCTTGTGGCTGAGCAGTTCAGGCTTGAGGTGGATGAGAAGCAGTGCTGGTGTGTCATCTGCTCTTCTCCTGCTCTCGGGTCAGGTACGAGTCTGGGGACCATGTGGCAGTGTACCCAGCCAACGACTCTTCTCTGGTGACTCAGATTGGTGAGATCCTGGGCATGGACCTGGACACGATCATGTCCCTAAACAATTTGGATGGTGAGTATCATAGAATTGTAGAATTTTGGGGTTGGAAGGGACCTTAAAGATTGTCAAGTCCTAACCCCCTGCCCTGGGCAGGGACACCTCCCACCAGACCAGGTTGTTCAAAGCCCTGTCCAACCTGGCCTTGAACCCCTCCAGGGATGGGGCAGCCACAGCTTCTCTGGGCAACCTGGGCCAGGGTCTCACGACCCTCACAGCAAAGAATTTCTTTCTAGTATCTAACCTAAATCCTCCCCTCTTTCAGTTTAAACCATTACCCTTGTCCTATGACTCCATTCCCTGATGGAGTCCCCCCTCCCCATCTCTCCTGTAGGCCCCCTTTAGGTACTGGAAAAAGTATGGATCACCCCTGGTCATCATCAGTTCTTCATCAGCTGTAGGCTCTGTCCTTCCCACCAGAGCAGGAAGGTTCTGTAGGGCACCTTTGGGCAAACAGAGACATCCCGTGGCTGCTCTGAATGCAGTGCCATCTTAGCAGTGGTGGCACGGAGCCCGTTTGCCAAGAGCTGGCTGAAGTGGGTCAGTTGTGAAGTGTACGTGGTGTGCTCATCCAACAACAAATTACATAACGGCATGCTCTTAATTACAGAATCTGAGCCTGTCGGAGCATCCCCATGGGCTGCAGCCACCCCTGGAGCTCAGCAGGGGGTGGGCCTTCGTGTCTGAGATGCTCTTATTCAGTCCTTGGAGGAGGCTCAGGCGTGGGGACAGAGCTGGCGTGAGGGAGCACTTTGTGCTGACACAAAGAGCTCTTCTCGGGCAGCGTTCCCAGCGGAGCTGGGCTCTGGCAGGAGGGAGGTGGCAGCTGCTGCCCATCTTGCTCCTGAAGGCAGTGCAGCCTGACCCAAGCCATCAGAGGTGCTGGCCCAGAAGCCCAAGAGCTTCTGGTTTCCAGAGAGCAAGTGGCTTCAGCGTCCCAGCTGTGCCACATCCCAGGCTGCCTGGCCTCACCCTGTCATTTCTGTCCCTTAATGGGCTTCTTGGTCTGCTAAAACTGAGTGGCTCCAGCCTCCGCTGCTGGTGCTCACCTTTCCCAAGGGGGCTGTGAGTGCAAGGGTGCGTGACTGAAGGGGACTAAGGACACTAAGGATACTTCTGAGGCCAGGTCTGGAGGAGGAGGTGTAAGTGCAGGAGGGCAAATAAGCTGCACAGGAGTTTGTTGGGTGGGTGGGTACCTTGGGGCAGAGCGCCCCACTGGGGAGCACAGGGTCTGGGGGCTTTTTTTCCCCGATAAGCTGCCAGGCAGCATCTGGGAGACACAAAACGGGCTACTGGGAGACCACATCGCTGCCTGGAGAGAGAAAGCTGCTTCAGTGCGGGAGCAGGGATTTGGCCAACAGGTTGATCCAGCCCTAGGGCTGCTGGCTCCTCCCTGGAGCCCGTTCCCCTGCTCTGTCCCCAGCTCCCACACGCTGGTATGAAATCCCTAACCTAATGGCACGCGGTCGCTGGTTTTTAACTATTGATCTTTTATTTTTTTTCCTGTCTTCTCTCCTTCAGAGGAATCCAATAAGAAACATCCCTTCCCCTGCCCCACGTCCTACCGTACAGCCCTGACCTACTACCTGGACATCACCAACCCTCCCCGCACCAATGTCCTCTATGAACTGGCCCAGTACGCCACCGATGCCGGCGAGCAGGAGCGCCTCCGCAAAATGGCATCGTCTGCTGCCGAGGGGAAGGTGGGAGCTGCAGCCTTCCCAGCCAAGCTGCTGGGTTGAACTGGGTGCATCCCTGAAAGGGGGATCCAGGACTGTTGGGGCACCCCACGCAGAGAGCTGAGGAGGGGGTGTTTGCTAGCTGTGTAGGTAAGCGTGGTCACGTATTTGCCCTTCTTGCCCCGCAGGCTCTCTACCTCAGCTGGGTGGTGGAGGCCCGGAGGAACATCCTGGCCATTCTGCAGGACATGCCCTCGCTGCGGCCCCCCATCGACCACTTGTGTGAGCTCCTGCCCCGCCTGCAGGCCCGCTACTACTCCATCGCCTCCTCCTCCAAGGTGAGCGTGCTTCCAGTGGGGACTGGGGCTGCAGAGCGACCCTGGCTGCAGCTCCACAGTTACACTGTCCCCCCCTCTCAGCCAGGGATGGGACAATGGGGGATTTATTTGCCCCAGTGACACTTTCTGTGAGGAGGGGGTCTTTTAGTTGTGTCTGTGCACACAAAGAGGAGCTTGTCCCAACTTCCATAGTGTCTGCAGCGGGTCACTCCCTGCAGCCAGCCGTGCCACCCTCCCTGCAGCCCTGCTCCTCTTCACCCAGGGCTTTGGAAGCAAGGTGGCATTTTAGGAGTTGGACAAAATTCACTCTTTATTTTGTGCCTGAAGCCCCTGAGATCGGTGGCAGCACCAAGGGAAGCTTGGCAGTCCTGTGGCAAGTTGGGCACAAGACAGAAGCCCCCCTCTGGGGGTGTGCCAGGGGAGGAATAGCTGTCCCGACACTGATGTTAGGTTAAACTTCTTCCCATCCCTGAGCACCAGGGCCTGAGCTGTGGGGTTACCCAGGACCCCATCTGGGGCTCCCTCTCTGCTTGCTGCTGACACCCCTTCCCTGCAGGTTCACCCCAACGCCATCCACATCTGTGCCGTGACGGTGGAGTACGAGACCAAGACGGGACGCGTGAACAAAGGGGTGGCCACCAACTGGCTAAAGAACAAGGTGCCTGACGAGAACAGGAGCAACTCCCTGGTACCCATGTATGTCAGGAAGTCCCAGTTCCGCCTGCCCTTCAAACCCAGCACGCCTGTCATCATGATTGGGCCAGGGACTGGCATAGCCCCCTTCATCGGCTTCATTCAGGAGCGGGCCTGGCTGAAGCAGCAAGGTGGGTGCCCAGAGACTTCCCTGGGGACCAGGGCTCCTTGGGACGGTGCTCTCTGGGGCCAGTTGGTGCCTCCAAGGTGCTGCTTGTGCTGCTCACATCGCTGACAGGTCTAGTCAAAAGCAGAGCAGGGTGAAGAGCAGCTGAGTGGTTTGGCCCAGCACGAAGGTGCTTTGTCCTCCACTCTTGGCCACCCAGGACATTTTGGGGGGCTGAGAGACTCGAGCCATTCCTCTGACCTCTGCCACCACATCTCCAAATAGCCATAGCCACGTCACTCATTTCTAAAGCGTAGGGGTACCTCTGGGAATCATAGTCCTCAGCTTCCTCTTACAAACAGAAGCAGTTGCATGGCTCTGGGCTGGCAGGACGAGGGGGAGGGCAGGGTTGGGAGCTGCGGGGACCCAGCTGATGGGTGCTATGTGACTCTGCAGGCAAAGAGGTGGGCGATACAGTGCTTTACTACGGCTGCCGCCGTGAGCGAGAGGACTACCTCTACCGCGAGGAGCTGGCCCGCTTCCAGCAGGAGGGAGTCCTCACCCAGCTGAACGTGGCCTTCTCAAGGGACCAGGCCGAGAAGGTACTGCTCCAGTCCCCTGCTTGCGCTGCCCTGTGTTGCTCCCAGCCATGGCAGAGGGGGAAGAAAAGGTCCCCAAGGGCTGGAGACTCCCAGCTTGGGGCCTTGACCCTGCTCCTCTGCTGTCCTGTGGTCACGAGCGTGGGCTTGGCTTTCCCCTCTCTGGCCACGGGCTGTGACGCAGCCTGGTGGTGCCAGGACTCTGCCCACTTTGGGTTCACCTCCACCTCATTTCTCACCAGGTTTATGTTCAGCACTTGCTGAAGAAGAACAAGGAAAACATCTGGAAGCTGATTAATGAGGGGAACGCTCATATCTATGTGTGCGGGTAAGTGGCGGGGGAGGAAGGGATTTTGGGGGAAAAACATTCCTATGTTTGGGAAAATGAGCGTGACTCAGTTTACCCACGCTACAAGCCCTGGGAGGGTTGTGCTGTTCTTGCTCTGGAGGAGGGAGAGCAGCTGGGTAGATGGGGTGGGGGTTCCAGTGTTCAGAGGTGGTTGGGCTCTGTGTTACCACCACCTACTGTGGTCTTCTTGCTTCCAGTGATGCTCGCAACATGGCCCGGGATGTGCAGAACACCTTCTATGAGATCGTGGCTGAATTTGGGAACATGAGCCAGCCCCAGGCCATGGACTATGTAAAGAAACTGATGACCAAGGGCCGGTACTCTCTGGATGTCTGGAGCTAAGAGCGGGGCTGGCGGGGCTGGGGAGAGAACGGGTCCCCAGGTGTGGGGCCTGCGGGAGGTGGAAAGTGCCTGCTTGACACCGCTGCTGTGGGTGACAGCATTGTCCCCAACCCACAGCTACCCCAGTGTCACTCCCAACCCCTCTTTGGTCACAGCAGCCCGTTGGGGCAGGCTGTGTACCTTGGGGGGTGGAAAGGGTTGAGAGGGGCAGGGGGGTAGCTGAAGCTGTTGCCCAGGAGCTGTGGTGCCCCCGGTACACCCTGGTGAGCACCTCATGGCACCAGGGTTTGCCTTGAGGTCAGGGACGCAACTGATGTGGCACAGGAGGGACGGATGGTGCTGGGGGAGCTCTGGGGTCCTTCCCTGAACACAAGGTGTTGCCTTATCCCTGGGGGCTGGAGACCACCCTGACGAACAGCCTGGGCACAGCTGAGGGGTGGAGGAGCCAGCAGCCCACCTGTGAGGGCACGGTGTGGGACAACCATGTGTCCTTACCTCCCTTCTGCCCCATTTGGCCATCTCTGGGACGTGGGGCTGGCAGCTGGCTCTGGGCACAGAGCTGCCCCATGCCACCAGGACCCCACAGGTCCCCCCTGCTCCTCTCCCCAGTGCCCGCCTTGGCTCCGGCTCACAGCGGAGAGGGGATGGCTCCTCTCCCTCCAGAAGAGACCTGGCCTGGGGGGGTGGGTCTCAGCCTGCAGGGGCCCTGCTCTCGCTCCCTGGGGTCCTGCAGCCGGCAGCTCCCCTCTGCCCAGCCCCTCCCTCGTGCTATGTATGGTCTTCTTTTTTTTTAAATACTGTTTTTATTTTAACATCTTTTGTTNATCTTTCAGGCTTTCCAATGACTGTAAATTATTTAAATGCATTTGCCCTTGCAATAAAAATACTGTTTCTGTAGTTTGGTTCCTGCCCCCTCTCTGCTTGGGAAGAGGGAGGTAGGAGGAGTGATGGCTGCTGCCCAGGAGAGAACATGGGGACCAGGTGGCAGCTCTGGGTTTAGGCTGAGCTGGGGGCGGGTGGATGGCTCTGGGCTGAGCAGCAGCCATGGGGCTTCTCTTCCCCTGGTCTCTAGGGACAGTGAAACCCTGCTCTGGCCACGACCCGTGGCATGGGGCTCTGCAGGTCAGCAGGAGGAGCTGGAGAGAGTTGTGTTTCCCTCCCTGTGACCTGGTGTTGGGGGACCACTGCCAGACGAGCCGAAAACCTTGGAGCATGTTAAGTGTTGTGAGACCACCCCAGCAACCTGAGGCAGCACCATCCCTTTATTGTTTTGCACAGGCATCCTCCAGAGATGCAAGACCAGGGTGCTGTTTGCACAGTTCCGGGGTGAAGCCTGATTCAGGCTCATGGCGCTCCCACCTTGAGTGGGAGGAACTGGGGGTGTGACAGCCTGGAAGCCAGCACCTGTGCGTGGCCTCCAGCTGTCCCCAAAAGCAAAGCGGGGGGTGCTGGGGGTGCCATTGCTTGCAGCTGATGAGATGTCAGGGCTTCTGCCTTCAAGGCCTCAGGGGCTGCCCTGGCCGCAGGGCTGGGGGAGAGATGGAGGAGAGCCTTGGCCGTCACCCCTGGACCCTGCCTTGTCCCTGTGGAGGTGATGCACCCTGGACTGCCCCCTGCCTGCAGTGGGGTGGGGAGTGCAAGCAGAGTTGGGCTCAGCCCAGGAGAACCATCCCAGTAAGTGTCCTGAGGGCAAAGGGAAGAGGAGCAGCTGTCCCAGGCAGCCAGGAGAGGGGATGCAGGAGGAGAGGGGACGCAGGGTGCTCCAGCCTCCAGGTGAGTGATTCCAGCACCGCAGCAACCACAGCCTGTTGGCGAGCAGGCCCCAAGCTCTGTCCCACACCCAGGCTTCCAAGGGAACTAGGCAAGACACCGGAGTCTGGACGGTTTTGAGGAGATGGGGATGGATAGATGGAGCCAGTGGGGAGACACGAGTTCTGGCCCCCACGCTGTCCCCCTTCAATTCTGCTTTGTGTCTTTGTTCTTGTTCTGCAACTTCTGGTGGACAACACGGAGGGTAGTGAAGAAGTTTCCCAGGAAGAGGATGAGGAAGGGGAGGCCGCACATGAGGACCTGTGGGAGCCGTGAAGGCACAAGTCAGCAGGAGGGACCTGCCTGGGGCATCCCCCTTCCCTGGGGGGCAGCCTGGCAGCCCCCTTACCTGCCACTCCTTGCATTCCGGGTGCTGGAGCATGCGGAAGAGGGTGACAGCGTTGTAGAGCTGCCAGAACTGCGGGAGAGAGGAGATTTAGGGGATGTTGTGCTTCCAAAGGCTTGAGCCTGTGCTGATGTTTATCCAGCTGCTCCCTCTGACCACAAACCCCAGGCAGACCTCGTGTGAGACCAGTCTGCCCCAGTGCCCAGTGAAACCCCATCTAGGCTTGGGGCCAGGGGACCCCAGCTGGGACATCTCCCCCCTTTCTTGCCACCTTCTGGAGCCCAACAGCCAGGAGGAAGCCACAGACCAGTCTCCTGCTTTTGGCCATTGGCCTAAATGATCTGACCAAGGAAGATCTGGCCCTTTAGTAACAGCAGCAGCTCAAGAGCAGAAGCTCAGAAGGGGGTTGGAAGGGTTCTTGGAGGCAGCCCCTTGGCTGGATTTTGCACCTCATGAACACTTGGCAGAACTACCCCGGGTCCTGCCCCCATCTCCGAAGCCAAGTTGTGGAGGTGGTGGGTGCTTTGCAGGAAAAGAGAAGGTTCAGCATTTGTTAAAAGCACTTCCCTGTCCCTGGCAGCCACCTGCATGGCTGCAGGGCCTGTGAGATGTCCAGGCTGCCAAGAGCAGCTGGGAACATGGCCCTTTATCTGCTCCCACCTGAGGCTCTGGCCAGGTCCCTCCACAGATCAGTAGATACTCACATGCCCAAAGAAGAGGAAGGGAAGCAGGAACGTGAGGCCTCTCCACATCCAGGACTGGAAACCCTCTGCAAAGGAGGAAGGGTTGCCTGGGGACCTCAGAGTGTGCTACCTCGGGGACCTCCTGGGGTCACCTGGAGAGAGGACCCTCCTGAGGGGGCCCTCAGGACCAGATGGGTCCCAGATCCTGAGGTTGTGGGCAGGAACCTTTAATGGCCACCCTGTGGCTGGCTGAGGGGGTCCTCCCAGCCTAACACAGCCTCACCATGGGCAGTTGGACTCACAGGGAGGACTGCAGCAGGGATTCTTAGCCCTTGGCTACCATGGGCCTTAGAGGAAGCTGCTCTGGTAGAGCTGCCTTTGCCCAGAGCTGCTGTCCCTCAGCCTGAGCACTCCCTGTCACGGGGGCCGGAGAGGTGGCAGCCCACAAGTACGTGTGGTGCTAGAGGGACATTTCACGTCTGAAGCAGCTTCCTGGGGGACACTTGGATGCTGTGAACAGCATCCACTCCTACCTCACGTCCTGAGGGAGCCAGCTGGTGGCCCCAGGAGAGCAGGCAGAGAGGGGTGTCCAACCTATGGGATGCTGCTCTCAGAGTTTGGCTTGATTTGCAGCTTTTAGCACTTCTGCCACTGATAAACCACAGCCAAACTCTCCTCGAAACAAAAATAACTGTCACCTTTCCCTTCCACAGAAGCCACAGCTCCCAGTTGGCTGAGCACCAGTCTGGTGCTGCCAGGGGACCTGCAGCAGCAGCATCTGCAGGTCCAGCTGGGCTGGGACAAGAAGAAAGGGAAGCTCCCAGCTTACCCACAGTCAGATCCATGTTGTGCCTCTCGCCCAGCGCTCGGAGCCGATACAAGCACCCGCTCTGATAGTAGTACTGGAGGAACTGGACAAAACCTGCAAGGAGAGTGTGGCTGCCATCAGTGGGTGCCCAGGCATCAGCTCTCAGCCCCAGCAGCAGCCTGGCTTGGAGATGATGCTCCACACAAGGACCATCCCAGTGCCAGGGTGGTGGAAAGAGGCTGAGGGAGAACCCAGGTGAGGGGAGAGCTGTGAGCAGCTGCAGCAGAGTCCCCACAGGTGGCAGGCACCTGAGGCCAGCTGCAGTCCCTGCCCCCTGTCTCACCACATGTGGCAGCACTTACTCTGGTACATGGAGAAGGAGAGGAACTGGTTCCTGAACATCTGGTACATGAGCCCATCTGGCCTGTGGAGAGACAATGCTGGCTGGGGGACGTGGGGCTGAGAGGGGACAGCTGGGGCAGTGGCCACCTCCCACCAAAACAAGGGGACACCCTAGTTCAACACCTCACATTTCCCAGCCCAGGGTCCCTGCCTGCTGCACACAGGTGCTGATGTCTACTTTTGTTTAGGGTGCTTGGGCCTGCTGAGGAACATGTGGAGTTCACTCTTAGACCCCAACATCCACAAAAGGATGGCTACAAAGGGAGGACTATGGCTATGGATTAGGGCAGAGAAGCTTAATCTTGGGCCACAGCCCAAGCAGGTGGGGGACACACGCAGACTTACCATGTCAGCATGACACCTGAGAGGAAGGTGGAGACGTAGTGATGGAAAACCCACCAGCCTTTGATTCTGGAAGGCAGACATGGACAAAGGGCATCAATTGAGACTCAAACACACACCAAGTGAGCAGAGCCAGCCCAGCGCCAGCCACCCCCCAGCTCCCAGGGCAAGGTGAGGAGCAGGGCTGGTTATGAAATGGCCACGCATGGAGCAGGACCCAGTGCCTCCAGTCCAGGTGGCACCCAGGGACCCTTCCAACCCGCTGCTCCACCTTCCCCCACCACCTCCACACGGGGAGTTCCTCCCGCCTCACTCGTACAGCTCGTTACCAGGGTTTGCTACACCCTGAGTAGGAGGGAGCTGCTCCCTCAGGAAGCATGGAGTGACACGATGGGTCCCAGCTCCTCAGCCTGACAGAGCAGGACCAACTCAGCCCCCCCATCCACCCCCATCCCCGAGCCCCAGGAAACTCACTTGGATCCGTTGTTGATCAAGATGCTCTCCCGGATGGTGAGGGTGCAGTAGTACCACACCAGGAGGAAGTTAAAGACGGCATCTGTCACCCTGGTGTCAAGCAAAGCGGGGTGTAAAGGTGGCAGCAGAGGCACCAACTGCACACCAGGAGCACAGGCACTGAGACAGCCATCGCTGCAGGATGCCCAGCCACCCTGTGGACAGGGAGACCTGCTTCTCTGCCATCAAACATGGCTACAATAGCTCTAAAAGCCACCCCACCTCCAGATCAGGGGCCAAATCCTTTGTCAGGATCTTCATTGCTCTGGACCTTTCAGAAAGGGAGAGGAGGACACAGGGGCCCTGGGAGGAACTCTCTGCCCAGCATTCAAGCCAGACTCACCTGGAGTTGAGGAGGAACCGACAAGAGAAGGACACAACGAGTAAGATGATGGTGAGGTAGAGCTTGAACTTCTCATACTCATCTTTGTATGCGAACCTGCAGGGAAGAACAAGGACAGGCTTGGATCAAGGTGGCTGCTGGAAGTCTCAGTCCTCCCATCCCACCTGGCTGGACAAAAATGATGCTCTGTTGGGAACAACCTTGTCCCCTGGGTATTTCTGAGAGGAGAGCACACTGCACCAGGTGGTGACACAGTTTCAAGTCACCCCTCAACCATGCTGATCTGGCGGGTGGCTCTGGGAAGCCAGACATGTTGGCATCTGCTCAACTTTTCAAGGGGAGGCCTGGAGAAGTGAGGGAGGAGGATGCAGGCTCCTGGCTGGGTACCTCTGACATTAGGGTCCCAGTTTCTGGGGGGCTCTTGTTGGCCAAACCCAGCCATTGGTGTTTCCCAGGGGAGGAGGAGGGGGCTGGCCAGTGGCTGCACAAGTCTATCTCTCCTGGAATTCCCTAATATAAGGGAAACCTGGACACAGCTTTGGTGGAAGATCCCCTTTAGCTTGGCAGAGCTAATGGTCTGTCCCAGCCCGGTGGCAGCAACGTAAGGGGGAATCAACGACTCAGCTGAGTCCTGGAGCAGAAGCAGGGGACAGCCTAAGAAAGGAATATGCACCAGGCAGGCCAAGCCAGCCACATGTCTGTATGTGCAGCGGCTCAGCCCGGGAGGAGTCATTGTTGTTTCCTGGTGACAAGGGGACCCCAAGCCAGGCAAAGCCCATGGCAGCAGTGATGAGAGGGCCATACTTGGCCTGCTTGCTGAGCAGCGTGACGTTCACGTTCCCAAGCACCAGACTCAGGTACAACCTGCAGAGAGAGAACAGAGGCATTAGGATGGGTGCTTGCCTGTGAGCTGGCAGAGCTGCCACATAGGACAGGGCAGAGCTGTCCCCTCTCGTGCCACCACTGAGGCTGTGGGGCTGGGAAGGAATCCCCAGCTATTTTCCACTCAGCGCTGTCAGGCACCGTGACTGGCACAAAAGCTCTGGCATCTCCTCCCAAGGGCAAGGGGACGGGCAGCCAAACACACCCTCTGCCTCCCGCAGGCTCCGGGGTGTTCACTGGGGCTTCCCCTCCCCCCCCACGGCCACCCTTCAAGGGCAGGTGAAGGCCATGAGCAGGCCAAGAAGCAAGGGGGAACGAGGGCAGCGCTGCAGAGACTCAGCCTGGCTCCTGCCCAGGTGTCCTCTGGGGAGCAGCACAACTGTGACACCACTGGGAGCAGGGTGACAGCACGTTTGTACCTTGCAGCATTACAACCAGAGGGACAGCCTGATGTTTCCCCTAAAGATGAGGCACCTCTTACCCATTCTTCTTTGGCAGATAGGCCTCCATCTCAAAGAAAACATTCTGCCTCTCTTTTATCAGGTTCTGGGTCTCTTGGATGGACTCCTTCTGTTTGGGATTCACATCGGCTTTGCATCTGGTGGGAAAAACACAAGTGCTGGCACCAGGATAGCCCCCATAACACAAATGGCAAGTGGTGGCACTCAGTACAGAACTGCCTCAGACAAGGACACCCCAAGGACATGGAAGATGGACTCTAGGCAAGGCCACGACTCCATCTGCAGGGTGAACTCCTCTGCGATGTTGCTCAAGAAAAGGAAGCAGGAATGGGAGCAAGGAGAGGCCAGACAGGTCTTCTCCTCAAGGAAGGATGGAGAGAGCTTTGTGTGGGACAAGGGGCAGGTCAATAGCCTGGTCCTTGTTGCTTTCTCCTCCTGTCCTAGTCTGTTGCAGGATGCACTGCTTACTTTTTCAGGGACAATGACAGCTCCTTCAGCCGCTTCTTCTGCCGCGCGATGGAGCTGGAGATGCCATCCTGGAGCTTGGTTAGCTCCTCAAGTTTCTGCTTGTACAGCTTGTGATTATCCTGGGAAGGAGAGATTGGCATGCATTACAGTCCAGCCATTCCTGTCCTTGAGTCCCCTGTGGGGGCATCTGTTGATGCCTCAGTTAAAAATTATCTCTAACTTCACCTGCACAGTAGGCTGGGAAGACAAGAGGTGGCTGCAGAAGGCCAGGCACATCTGGGGACAGGCTGCAGCCATCCCTGCTTCCCTGGGGGCAGAAGCAGCCACTGGGGGACACCATTCCCCAACCCCAAGGAAGTTACCTACAGGTGCGGGCACATCCCCACGGCACAGCCTGGTCCTGCCATAGCACAAGGCTTGTGTCTGGCCCCGCTCCAGCTGCAGGCTGTGACAGTCCAGCCAGCCACATGGTCTTGCTCCAGGGATACTCCTGTGCTTGGGAAACCATTGACTGCTCATGGGGACAGGAAAGACTGAGGGGCAGAAAACACTGCTGGGGTGGGGGCTGCAACTGAGGGCCACAGCCAACCAGGACCGGTGGCTTTGACTGCTGGGCCAGGAGAAGCGGCTCGCTCTGCCTGGAGGCTGGTGCAACACTGACTTGTAGCTCTGGGGTTCCATCCCAAGCACCCCCTGGGATGCTGGAAGGAGCCCGTCAATGAGCCAGACAGAGGGGACGGACTCGCAGCAGGGCTGCAGTCAACTGCCTGGCTCCTCGTGCGGCAGTAACCCAACCGCACCTGGGTAAGGCTAGATGCCATTCTTCCTCTATATTTAGAAATCAAAGGAGAGAGCAAGCTGGATCAATGCTCTTTCTTGTCCAGGTCAGCTGGAAAACAGCCTCACCTCGACCACAGGCAGCCTGAATGCCACCTCCACCAGGGAATTAAACACCGCTCGCAACAACCCTTGGACTAGACCTTGACGCAAACACATTTCAGCCACCATAGCTCTTATTGAGCACTTTATCAGCTGATTGCAAAGCTATTCCCAAAGGAGAAAGGTGAAACCAAGACACAGAGGAGGGAAACAACTTGTTCTTCCTCTGGTGACAAGAGTGGGAACCATCCCAGACAGCCCCAGCTACCCTCGCAGTGATTTATGGCCCTGATCTCTCCCAGGACATTCCTTGCTTGACCATCAGGCTTTCCTGCTCCCATCTGGAGTCACCTCCTTCTCCTCCTCTGGAGTTAACTGAGAGCAAGTGGCTTTTGTGACAGCTCCTTCAGCGGTGTCAGCCTGGGTCTCGCTGCTCCGTACACCATCCAAGCACCACGCTTGGACACAGCCTAGATCAGGAGCCACTCCAGGAGTAGGTTTCTGAAGGAAAGGGATGGCAATGCGTGGCTGCAGGCAGGGTTCAAAGGGCACAACCCAGGACATCCACGCAAGCCCTGTGGAGCAAGAGGAGGTTTCTCAAAGCCTCCCTTGCCCCAGATCTGGGCACAGCTGTGGCGTGTCCACAACAACATCCGCTTTGCCCCGCTCCTGGGGGAGGGGGGTGGGGAAAGGAGGGGGAAAGGGAACTGGTGCAGATGCAGCTGATTGATCTGAACCGCAGCAGAAGACGGGTTAGCCAACCTTTTCCTTGGCTGACCCCGGGCTGAGCTGTGATCTGCCCACTCCTGCCAGCGCCCAGGGGATTACACAAAGCAGGTGGAAACTTCTCCGATATCAGTAACCTTTCCTGGCACAGAGCGCCCCGCCAGCCCTGGTGGCACCAGAGGGAGGGTGCCCAGGGTCGAGGGAAGTGTTGGGACAAGGCTCTTGGCTGTAGTGTGACCTGATTCCTGGCTGCCTCCTCTCCGTGGGCCACTTTCCCTGTGAGATTGGCTTTGGGCTTACTGGAGCCAGGCTGATAAGGAGTCTGAAAGAGCATCTGCATGCCTAGTTCCTGGCCATGCCATGCCATGCCATGCCAGGCAGTGCTGCTCCTTAGCCTTGAAAAACCCAGAGATCTCGCATCTCCACACCACATCCATCTCAG
>VZTM01040204.1:744437-772047 GCA_013400555.1 Jacana jacana
GGGGGGATGATCTAAAACGCAGACCCCCCGGTAAATCCTCAGTGCAGGGAAAGCCCGGGAGTGTTTTTTCCTTGTAAGATTTTATTTTGTGATATCAAGGCCAAGAATTGGCCGGTGTGGCAAGAGAGAGGCCAGGACCCAAGTTCAGGTCTCGCAGCGCTGTATCGATGCTTTGAAACCAAACCAGCCCAGGGGTTGGGTTGTTGAGTTATGGGGTGGAGGTGGGAAGTGTGGTCCTGCTCGACAAGGTGAGCAGTGAGTCTGTGAGAGCCCACCCCGTGTCTGCGGGTGACTGAGAGGGCGCAGGCAGAGAGCAGGGACATCTGGAACGGGGAAATCCTGTCCTCGCTTCTCCGGGCTGGACACAGGCGCAGTCGAACTCTAAATTCACCATCCCAGGCTATGGATTGATGAACCTTGTCAGGGATAACCCCAAGAACTTCCCCATACCTGGGGTAAGCAGCCTTCCCAATAACGTGATTATAATCCCCTTCGCTGACAAAAGAGACGAGCAGTGCGTAACGGGCCGCATCCCACAGGACTGGTGTCCCCAAACCACCACCTTCTGTGGCACTGGTGAGTTCCCCTAATGGCTCCAAAACTTGCCCCAAAATAACATGGAGCTAAAGAGGACAGCCTTTCTGTCACATTAAGGTCTTTGCATTCACATAATTTTCTGCAGACACAGCAGTAGGGAGAGGGAAGTGTCTTTCCCGGGCGGGTGTTGCCTTTGCTACCTGTCAGTAATTCGGCTCAGAGATGTCTGTGATGGTGCTCCCGTAGAGTTTGGTCTCCCAGGCCGAGAGTTGCTTCACAAAGCCCCGGTGTGGTCTCATGTTCGTTTTGCATTTCAGAACGTAGTCCCAAGCTCTCTGTGAACGGAGGGAAAACACAGAAGTGTTGGGAAATTGTACTGAAAGCGGATCTCGGGTACGTACACGAAGGGCTATGCCTGTGGCCAACACAGCCTTGTCTTTCCCCCTGTGCTGGCCAGCGGGAACCTGCAGATACGGCTTTGGCTACCCCAGCAGGGACAGACTGGGTGCAGGTGACAGAGTGTCACCTCCATACTCTGCTCTCTTGGACACGCTCAGGCTGGTTTCACTCCCTGGCAGGCACCTTGTGTTATTTTACACCAATGGAGCTGCACAGCCCTGGATTTTTATCCCAAGAGGCTGTTTCTCCATGGATGATAAGCAAAGCAGTGAAGTATCAGCTGTTCACAGGGAAGCAACAAAGGTTATCACATTCTGGGATTGGTGTGACCTGACGTGGCAGAGCACCTATGAAGTTCCAGTGATCTCACTGTGTTAATTACAGCCCTACTAATTATTTGTTAGCTCCATGTAACCAGCTAGGAGCTCTGCTACACACAGGGGGCAGATCCACCAGCATTACTCAGTTTCACTCCAGCTACATCCTTGGGTTTACCCAGCAGTGCTCACCGTCCTGCTTTTAAGAGAGAATTCCACACACACCCTACTTGGAGCATTGCTTAAGTGTAGTGAGACCAAAGGTCAGGAGATAGTGCTCCATTGGTTTGCTTTTCTAATTTCAGGGATTCTGCAGGCTCCAGGGCTGATCTTTCAATATTTACTCTTCTGGGCTCGCAGTGTGAGTGTCTCTACTTCCCCCAAACTCAATAGATCTGCTCACATATTGATCACTAATAGAATCACACACCCCAAATCTGCCTTTTTTTTGGTTTTGTTTTTTTTTTCAGTATCCACATCTTTCAAAGATCTTTGCCTAGACTGGGTGAAGGATCACACGGGAATCTGTTGCGCTGCCTTTGGCTGCAGGAGACAAACTTGACTGCCAGGATTATCCCCCCAGGAAAGCTTTGCCTGGCCAACAGTGGGCAAGCACTGCCCTGTCAACATTTTCTTCTTCATCTGGCACTTAGCAAAATGCTGAGCCAACCTGTGACTACTAACTGAGAGGAATTGCAAGGATCAGCCTTTGACTTTTGGACGGCCATTGGAAGCACCTCTAGCAATTTAGGGTGCAAGTGAACGGTTATCAGTGTGCAGGAGCAATCACACCCAGAGTTAGTAGCAGAGGAGAAAGGGTGGCTGCAGCCCCGTTGGCACACTCAACCTCAAATTACCCTTTGGCACACAGCAATGGGAAGAGGTTTCCTCTTATGTTGCAAATGTTTGCACAAAATCAATTAAATTATTAGATCCAGGCCCAGCTTCAGTGAAGCTTGGATAAGGCTCCCAACAGAGGGAACGCTTTCCAAGCACGGACAGGATTTTTAAGGAGACACCTTTCAGTTCCTATGGGAACTAGCGTGCTCTGTGCTAAGCCAGCACCACCAGGAGGTGGTGGCTATGGCAGCACCATGCCCAGGACCTGTATGCAGAGGGAAAAAGGGCCTGGCTCCTGGGGAGAGGCCACCAGGCTGTTGCCCAGCCAGGTCGTTCTCAGCTGTCAGTCAATATTTTTCTTTATTCAGAGCTATGGACCAAAATGTACTGGCCATGTAGCCTGTCCATGCTTCCTGGGCTAGTGTTATCCCACTCCAGACTTCTCTATGGAACCACCTGTGGCAGGGGATTGCTTCTGGAGAAATAAAATAGGATTTTGGAAGAAACCAGTGTGCTGAGCCCAGCTGTAAATCAGAGCCCTGCAGGCACCGGGTTCTGAATTCCCCTGTAACCCCATGGTATTAAGAGATGGGATTAACTCCAGTAGCTTCCAGATACATTCTTTCTCAGACCCAGGGGAGGAGAAATGCTAGAATCTGTAACCACAGCTTTATTTTTATAGCCCTGTAGCTAAGGAGGAAAATACAAGAACATCACAGGTGCTGAGGTAAGGACTCACAGATCCACCATCACACCTAAGCCACCTCCTTAACAGCATAAAGAAGCTGCAAGCTAATATAATAGAATCTGTTACCTTATCAGGTAGTTAATCTGCATGAAAGCACAGCTAATGTCTTTCTCATTACTACAGTAATGAGGCTTCAGAAACAGAAATAAATTGCAGACCCAGCCGGTACTGGTGGAAAATATGTCAGTGATGTACCTTCAGGGAAAACTGGCAGGAATGCATAAGATAGGCGATGGTTACTGTGCTGCTCCGGCTTATCCCCAGGCTGGAGAACACCAGCACCGCCCCGTGATCCAGCTGAGCATCTGAGTAAAGAAATGCCAATCACAAATTAGTGATTTGGGAAATCAAACTTCCCATTGTGCAGCCAAGCGCTACTTGGGTGACAGCTGACAGGCTGGTGGCCCGAGCGACAGGAGCCCTCATGAACCCCGACAGCAGCAGATGGGCACTGCCAGCTCCTGTGTCTGTGAGCATTTGCCTTTCTTAAAAATGCACTGAGTTAAAACGTGGCTTTGAAGAGCAGAACCAAGTGACAATGACCAGTCAATGCTTCATTACAGATCAGTGTCACCTTTACATGAGATAATGAAGAAAAGTGGCCTACTGTGACCAGTCAGCCGTGCTCAGCATCACATCAGCTACTCAGTCTCCTCCCAGAAAGGTTTAAGGGTATTGAAATTTCTGATGAACACAAGCCTAGCTGTGCGCCACTGAAGCAGGAGAAATCAGCTGTCAAACTGGAAGGGACTTAGCCTTCAAGTCCCTTACCCCTCTGTGGGGATCACTAGCAGGAAGCATGTACATTCCAGCTACAGTGCTGATTTTATGATCGTTTTATGACTGATACTTTGCAGTGGAAATTGCTATGATCAGCAAAGTGATTTTCTACAAAGGCCAAGCCTGTTTGGCTTTCAGAGAATGCTGTCACTCACTCCTAACCACACCAACTCTGCTGCTGAAAGGTTGCATATTTTATCAATAACCTTTTGAATTCTTTCCCTCCCTTTCCAGAGCAGACAGCATGACATGTTTTTGGAATATCAGCAGCTGAACTCTAGAATTCATAGGGCAAAGCTGTCAAGAGATTGTGGAGGTTTGTGGGTTTTTTTTTCTTGAAGCTCTAAAATAGTTTTCTGACTTATTTCTATCACGACATACTAGTTCTGTTCTAAGACCTGAGTAGAAATGGCCTCACTCCAAAACACACCTGGCATGAGGACACTCACACTCCTCTGAGAGCATGTGGAGAGCTTTAGTCTTGTGTTCACCCATGACTGTTCCAGTTTAAATAATCCACTCTAGACTGTCAAGTAAACAGTTAGACTATCAAGTAAACAGTATACACTTCTACAAGAGCTACAGCTACTAAACTCTTATAGTCTGTTTTGGAAACTTCTACAAACTGATGTAGGAAAGACACTTCCTTCTGAGCTACTAGTGGGAAAACAAGAAACCAAACTGGGGCGAAATGAAAGGCAAGTAAATGGATTATGATGTTTGGGTTTCAGTGCACGCAAATCATGACATTTGGTTCAGGATTACAAGATTATATCCTCAAATATTGCTTCCTTGTTCCTTTGTTCGTGTCTAGTTGTCATTTGTCATTTTGTACTTGGACAGTAAGATCCATGGGGACAGGGTTGGTTTTTTGCTCCCGGGCCTGTACACCACTCAGCTCAGCAGGGCCTTGCTCTGTGGCAGGTGTTATTTCCTAAGTGTCATAAAAGATAACGACACGGTTGGACACCATCACAGGATGGAGCTGCAGGAGCTATGCCTGCTGTGCTGCTGCAGGCACTGAGCTGGAGAGTATGTTTTTCCTTGCCCTCTCTGATGTAATCAGCCGAAGGCAGGTTCGTGCCGTCCAACCTGAAAGTCTTCCCAGGCCCTACGGTGGGTCTGCACTGCAAATCACAAAGGTCAGCGGCGTCTTGTTCTCCAGTGTGTCACCCTCTTGTTCAAATAAAGTTCTGGTGGTTGAAGATTTGGGCTGGTAAGAGCCAAAAGGCTTTTAAGAACATTGATTTATAAGTAAATAAAACAAATACATAAATTTAGAAAATTTAAGAGCAAAGGAATAGGAGGGAATCCTCTGAAGCCCTGAAAGACATCATACAGCAAAACCTTCTCAGATCTAGTGTGAAGCTTACTATTATCAGCAAGTGAGGTATTCTTTAAAGTGAATAGGACCATCAGAGTCAGATGCCACATAAAATCACCCCTCTGTTCATCAGGCTGTTAGTAAGGCAGTTCTGGTATCCATCAGGGTGTGAGCTTGCTTGGGAGTACACTGATCTTTAAAGATTACGACCCTCCTTGCCTGAGCTTCCTGTTGGAGTGAATTGCAGTCACTCCCATCTAATATCCTAGAGTGAGCAAGGTCTCAGGAATTCCAGATTAGGAACAACTCACCTATGAAATGACAAATGTTGCCAAAGGTAGGAAAAAGATCTGCTTCGAGCGAATCTGGAACAGATATATGGAGGTATTTGCCACCTTCTGGAAACCTGGAAAAAGGGCACACAGCGTGAGATGGACCAGAAAAGCAGCTTTGAAAAAATGTGTTTGTTGGAGGCGAGGTGATAATTTTGTTTGCTGTCACATGTGTGAGATTTTCATCACCCTCATCATTAACATTATGATAAGGGATCTGTTATGGTAAGACACTGAGGTGCTGGTAACATAGAACCAGTTTAATTATTGATTTTCCATTCCACGTGGTATCAGCATTGATGTCTTAACCTACAGCTTCCTTTATCTGAGAGCTAAATGAAAACAGATGAATTGAAAGCAAGAGTGCCTTCACAGCATGCATGTTGCCAGTTTAGTGAGAGTAGCACCCCCCCCCTCCCCCAACCCCAGTTGACTTGGTGTGGTTTTCTGTGACAGCATCCTTCTCCTTCCACAAGCTCAGAGAACTCAACTCAGAGAGTGAATGGAGAAAAACAATGGTGAGGAATTTCTGAAATCTGAAAGCACATCATGCAGAGGGCATGGGAAGATTACTCATGGTGTAGAGACCTTTGAATATTCTCTTCTGGAGCCAAAAGCTTGACAAATGTCTCCTGGGGTAGGTAACTTGGATTCGTTATGTCTTTGTTTTGCCCACCAGCTTGAGAAATGCCACTGGATTTTTCACTGTGTGAAGTGGCATTTCCAGCTTGGCCTATGGACTGAGCACAATGCCCGTGGACAGATGTAGGTAAAGAACAACACAAAACATGAGTGATTTAGCTTTTACACCCATGTGTTTGTAAGATTTTGCTCTGAAAGGTATTCAGAGATGTAGACAGATGGTGGTATGTGATAGACTCCTAGTCCTCCTCTCACCCAATCCACCCATGTCATGGTAGAGGGCCGCAGGAGCAGGTTGCTGCTGTGCTAACTGGAGTAGAGATCGGAAAAATGAGGATGAAATAACACTTGAATCTGCAGAGTTTTCCTCCAACCAGGGTTTCTTTGGAAGTCCACAGGCATGGCCTCCTCTGTGAGTGGGCTCCGGTGCTGTGCCACCTCACTTCTTTTGCAGGCACAGACATTGGTGAGGGTACACCTTAAACTATTTAACTTACAGTGTAGCATGCTGTTCAGAGATGTTGACTTGTGTTTTGATCTTCAGGTCTTTCTGAATCTGTTGGTCACAGGCCTGCTTGAAATTCCCCATATATAACTTTGCAGGCAGTATTTCTACAGGGTATGGCTGGAAGTTTTCTAGTTCCTGCCAGAGAGAAACCATAGGCTGAGTTAAGAGAGTGCTTTTGCTCCTGTTAGCTTGGTAAGTTCTTAAAGAGAAGTCGTGTGAAGAATTGAACACACACTTAGTGAACAGCCCGTGACACATTCTAGTGTGATGATTCATTCAATCACCTGGACTTTCTGTATATTGAAGTCTTTGCTAGATTTGGTGATAATAACTGACAGGAGTGTTGTCATTGTGGCATTACTTGACAGAAATCCTGACTAAACAGGAGGCAGCATATATTCTTTACACTGTCTGGAGTGATTGCAGCATAACAGCTTCATTTGATGTTCTCTCTGGTTGCTGTTTGCAGGGCTAAATGAAATCATCTGCCACCTGCAGAGCTGCAGGTGGCCTGTAGTGGCACAATGGAGGTCTGCAGCTGCTTCCGCTGTCTGCAGCCTGAAGGCCGAGAGTAAAAATAGTGGAGTAGTCGACTGTGCCTCTGCAGCCCTACCTGGTACTCAGCTAACGCTACAGCAGAACAAAGCAGCAGCCTGAAAATATAAAGCCACAGAGAACAACAGCTTGAACTGAGAGGCAAGGAGGTACTCTGCATCCAAATCAGATGGGGGGGGTTCAGCAGTTTGGTACCCATCACAAAGCAGCGCAAAGGGAATTGATTTCCTCGCCTTTGCTGTAGCACCCCACATCGTGTCTTGGGCTGTTTTGTGTGAACCAGGAGTGAAGAGGTACAAGAGAAGCAAAAGATACATTACAATGAGATGCTTTCTGCTGTCCAGTACCCTCTAAATCTGCCCTGCCTCAGGTCCTGTCCTAGATGTGAAACAAGGGAATTGTTTCTCGTAAGCTAAATAGATCATTGTTTGTAGGTGAAACCAAATTATTAGGATACCAGTGTTCCAGGGGACGCTTATTTTCTTTCTGGACCTTCTACATTGTTAAAACAATGCTGCAGCAATTCCCTCATGATCCTTCCCAATGAAAAGCTTTATAGACAGAGAACATAGTGCTTGATAGGAAATGTACTTCTGTCTGAAAACATTTACTGTGCAGCTTCCCAGATAACCACGTGTCAGAGGGGAACCTGCTCCTTTTCACCATTTGCTACTGTTTGTTTAGTTATATGTACTGTCCAGTAGGCCAGTTTCAGGGTTATCAGAGAAATCTTCCTGAGTTGTTGTCCTGAGCTTCCTTTCACACAATAGAGGAAGGATAAAAAAGGCAGTGTGGCTGTAAAAAAATTAGTAGTGAGACTCAGGGAAAGCACAGTAACTCAAATAATATTTTAATTCCTTTGTTTGAAAAGACTCTGATAGCAGGTTTACACCACCATTTAACTTGAATTCATTAGCCATCATCAGCTGAATATGAATGTTAATGTCTTCTACTGGCAAATTAGTCTCATCTCACCTGAGGCATCCACAATATCTTCTGAGTCCTCAGAAAATGGTAGCAAGCTGAAAAATACTTGTATCCTCCCCTCAGGACCAGCACGGGGTGGCGGGTGAACTGCTCTAAGCTTCTGGCATATTGGACAGCAGTTCCTTCCTCAGCATCTAATGAGATCAAAAAGGTATTTGCCGGGGCAGGTTCAGAGCACTGGGGGTTACATCTGGACAACAGACACCGAGAGCAAACTCCTTCTCATTTCATCTAAGGGCCTGTGGAAAGCATTATTAAAAGCTAGACTTGTTCTTTAACTGTCGCTGCAGGTCAATAACAAGGCACGCTGCTTTTCACCTCTTGTCCTGAGCTTTTATTCCTCTCTTGATTTCTTTCCTATATCAAGATAAACTTGGGTTTTTTTTCTCCTCCCCATTGTTCTTTGGGAATAGGGAAGTATTACTAATTTTAATCTAATAACCTTAGTTTTATGGAGGTTTTTTTTTTTCAGTCTGCTTTAGGCAAAGGGGGAAAGAAGGAGGCATCCTGAATAAATTCTTCACAAGGGTTTTAAACACTCCCCTCAGTGAAGCAAATCATGTGAGATGGCTGCTCCCCCTCCTTCTCCCACGGGATCCATCCTGCTTGCCTAGAGACACAACTAGAGTTATATCTGCTTTAGAAGTACCTTAGCACAATAGAAACCCACTTCTGATCCTTCACACCTTCCCCTTGCTACAGTCTCCTCACTGACCACCTACAAACACGCTTGTTTTATTCACTCCCCGATGTTTTTTCTTAAAAAAATAACATAAATCTTTGCTAAAACCATAGTAGCCTTCATAAAGCTAAGAAGAGCCAAAGAAACATACAGAAATGATTCTGTATATGGCACAACTCCTTGCTAAATGATGTGTGAAAGCTAAACATCTCCATGGTTCAAGGAAAACCGAACAATTACATGGAAAAGTTTCCAGCTCTTGACATTTCTAGCTGAACTCCAAATCTCACCCCTGTTAAAGCTAAATCTTTTTAAACATGCTAATGTGAAAGACTTGTGTAACTCTTAAGGAAGGAACTACTCACTCTGTGAACATGTGGAACCTGAGTCGGTGCTTTCAGTCTCTGAAGAAGCACTGCTCCCTAAAAGGCAATCGGTGAACAGGCCCAATCTCAGTGAAATGTGAAAAAAACCCAACCCCAAAACCCAATCCCTACATGGGACAAGGAGCTTCAGATATCAGTCCACAGCTAGAAAACCAGGCCTGCCAGAACACTGTGACTTTTGAAGCGTAACAACATATGCAACACAGTGGAAAAAAGCAGAGGCATAGCACAGGTGGTCTTTTTTTCAAACAAAACGGGGTAAATTTGTATCTCTTCCAATAAGGTCATAAAATTAAGTGACGAATGAGAAGAATATCTATCCGTCAGTGAGGTCTTGACTGACATGGGTCCTGGGTACCTTTTTCTTTCTCCTCTTCCTCACAGTCACCGCAATCCAGAGAGCTGGTCTCGCAGTCATACACCACACAGTATCTGACACACCCCAGCTCCTCTGAATCTGGTACCAGGTACTCCCCCGCAGGACTCTACCAAAGTCACAGAGGAATCCAATCAGGAGCACAGCTCCACACTTTTCTCGTGGCATCAACACTACTGACATCTTGCAAGTTATTAATCTAGGGCTACTGGGGTTGCGTCTGTACTTCATGCTGAAAGACCCGGTTAGAATTCAGAAATGATGCAAATTACACCAGATTGCTTCATCAGCCACCGCGGTAGAGACGCCAGCACTATCCTTTGTGAGACAAGGCTACAACATGTTCCTTCTTGTGCCATATTTTTCCTGATACACAGTTCCTGTGTGCTAATCCTTTGGGATCCCGAAGCCACCTTTGATTTGTGACAAAATACATCCCCCCAGTGGCAGACAGGGAACATGGCTGGAACGGGCAAGGGAGGCTGGGACAATTCCCGTGGGTTTTAAGCCAGTTTTGGTGCTAAATCCAGGGATGGCTTCCACACACAGTAATCCGCTCACCTGTTCAATCCTGCGTGCTGTAATAATATGGCTCTCATCATATTCACGCTGAGTACGGACATCTGAAAAAAAAAACCCAACCAAGACAGAGCAATTGGTTTATTTGATGCTTTAAAGGTAGAATCCTTCTCATAATTCAGCCAGTGAGAACTCAGGCAATGACATCCACCAGAGATAGAGATTATTTTTTTAAAAAACTGAAACTTTTGGATGTGGATATAAGAAACACTAATACTGCTGTGAGTGTATGTGTAACATGAAGTGATGCTGGCAGCTTTATTCCTGACCCAAGTGTGGTACCACTGCAGCCACAGCCCCAGTCTTGAGCTCAGTTCTGCTCTGCCCTGTGGCGTAGCCTGGCCCCACTCACTGGGATGCTCTGGTGTCCAGCACCTCTACATCTGTGCTGCCCTGGAGATAGGAAAAGGGGCAGCGGGGAGAGCGCAACCCCACTCCCAAACTGGCTGACTCCCTGTCTGGTTTAACCCCAAATGGCAGCCAGGACCATGTAGCTGCTCACCAAATTCTCCCCATTCCCTCCTGAAGGGCAGGGAGAATGGGGAGAAACAGAAGGAAAAGGGGAACCCCCCCAGCCTCATGTGTTAAAATAAAGACAGTTTAATAGAACAATAACAGAAAAGGAAGATAACAACAATAATGATGACACAAGTTACTCTCACCATCTGGTGAATTAGAACCTTCCCAAGCAGTGATGGTGGGTATTTCACCCCCTGGCCAAACCCTGTTTATATACTAAGCACGACATCTATGGTTTGGAACATTCCACTGGTCATTCTGTTGTTCTGTCTATGCCTCTTATGTTCTATGGAAAGCTGAAAAGAATCCTTGAAAAGTATAAAGATTGATCGCCTAGCACCAGCTAAAACTACATGCATTCCTTTCACAGCAATCACTGGAAAGAAAATTAACGCTTTCCTAGCTGAAACCAGGACACTCCCTCACCAATACATTTAATAATACCGCATTACCAGGCACCCTTTTTTTGGCAGTGGCACTATGCAAGATGCAAATATTTATCAGCAATCTGCACAACGGTGAAGGCATTGTGTCCACCTCTAAATCCTCTTAGAGCAGGTCAGAGAAGGAAGGTGGATGCCAAATGCAGGTGGAAAGACAAAGCAGTAGGCAGAGAACTTCCTTGTTCACCCTCTGCTGTTGGGCTAAGTGCCAGGAGAGGACCATGGCCTTATGTATTTAGTGCTGCTGCTTTCTGCTGAGCATACGGAATGAAAGCCTGTAACTGGGATGGGGAAAAACTCCCCAACAGCAAGGCTACAGCCATTACAAGAAGCAATGTGTGCTCTTCCCCGCAGGCCAGAGCCCCCAGACCCCATCTCCTCAGGCTGCTGTCCCAGGCCGGGGCAGGCCGCAGGCCCTGCCCGTGAGCTCACCCAGGAGGCACAGGTAGTGGGGCTCCGCCAGCCGAGGATACCGCCGGTACTGGTTGAGGATGTTGTAGAGGCGTCGGGGCTCGCAAAGCTCCAATCCCGCCATCCTGCCACAACCGGCCAGCGCCGCCACCACAGCCCGCCCGCCTGGTTGCTATGGAGGGACGCCCGGCGGTCGCTAGGGGTGGTGTCAGAACGAAGTCTCGCGAGATTTCCCAGGGCGGGGGAAGTGCGGAAGGGGGAAGTCTCGCGAGGTTTCCCAAAGCTGGAGAGGAGCGGAATAAGGAAGTCTCGCGAGAGGTGGTGGCGGTCTCGCGCAGGCGCCGCATCCTGGAGGTCGTTGGAGTCACCGCCGCTGCCGCTGCCATGCTGTCCCGTCTGGCTCGTCCCGCCTCCGCCTTCAGCCGCGGCCTCGCCACCACCGCCCAGGTACGTCCCGCCGGCGGCAGGCTGGGATCCCGCACGCTCTGTGGGTGGGGGTCCAGTCCGGGCCCTCCGCGGTGAGAGGGGCGGCTGTGCCCCGCCGGCGGCCTTAGTAGGGGTGAGGGGGATGAGGAGTAGGGCTTGTGAGGGGATGTCGGTTCTGGGGGTGCCGTGTCTCGGTGCCCGGTGAAATATTTCCGCTGCTTCTCGGCATCCCTGTGCGGCCCGTGGCCCAAAGCCCTTGTCCAGGCAGGGGTTACCTGGGCGGTCATGTCGGTTAACGCTGGGTGAACTTCCCTTCCTGGTGGTTTGTCGGGGTAATGCACAGCGTTGTGTGCTGCTTCCTTCCTCCGCTGAAATATGTCCCTGCTTTCAAAACGTATTGAGAATTAAAGGCTGGGGCTTGGAGGGGGGGAGCAACTGTATTCCTTAATATGCTGAAATCCTTCCTTTTGATAGCAGGAGGGGACGGCTACTGCATGGTGGGTAGATAGAGACCGACCTCTGTCTTCTAATGTAATGAGCTCCCGGTGGCATGTGACAAAGTGATTATGGTAGCTATAAAGATATGCTTTACAAGAGGGGTTTGTGTAGTTGTTTTTGTAGAAATTAAGTTTATTAGAAATAAATTCTGACTCTGTGGTATCAGCTCAGTCATAAATACAGGGTATGGCAGTGACTAATGCTAGACTTTGCTTCCCCTTGGAGGCTTTTATGCTAAATTCAGTTTCTTGCAGTAGCAAGAAAACTGAGCAGAGGTTGGGCTGATCTAGCTCCTGGGTGGTTTATTTCTTGTGATAGCATAATAATTAAGCTGTTCATGCAGAAACTTGGAGCTATTATGGCTTTATCTGGTAAGAGAGTGTGATAGGGAATGACCTTATCAGCGGTAATTGCATTTGCATCTTCCATCTCTGCAGTAGCCTCTGGTTCTTCATTGTGTTGGCAGGGTGTTGCATTTTAAGATTGTTCCAGTCTTTTAAAGTAGCTTTCCCCTCATTCTAGCGACCCATTCTCTGTGAACAGGAGTACAGGCATTTTCAAGACAAGTAACTTCTTCCAGTGAGCACATTAGAATAAAATTGGTTCACTAGGGGAAAAAAAGGAGAGTTGATTTTACTTACTTCTTAATCCCACTTTATCAAAGGTGGAAGTTATAGTCACGTAATGTTCTCAGGACTCAATCTTGAGGCAGCTGCAAGTGCTATTTTGAATTCCCTTCAGGCATACACATTTTCTTTGCCTATGTACAATGGTTATGTCTATTGTAGTCCATTAGATGTATTGATTTGCCAAGTGGGAATGCATGTTGTTTTGATCCTGGCAATGAAAACTAGAAAAACTGTAAAACAGTTTGTGTCCTAAACCATACCTAAGCCTGCAGGGTCTAGTCCCAGGCAGATGTTTCCATCTGGAGAAAGATAATACTTCTGGTTTGATTGCTTGGCCTTGCTTCCCTTTTGAGCTTGAGATTGCAAAAGAGTGTTTTCCTATAACTTCTACCAATAAACCTCAAAGGTCTTTGGGAGGCTGTCGTGATGATCACTGGGGCAATCACATTTGCGTAGTGCTTGCTGAGAAAATTGAGAAACAGAGCTAAAAGTAAAGAAAGCATGGTGAAATCCCCAAGGTCGTTGCTGTGGTAACTACTGAAACATCTCTACCATGTGTTTGTCCTCTTCTTTCCTCAGAACAATGCTAAGGTAGCAGTGCTGGGGGCCTCGGGAGGCATTGGCCAGCCCCTCTCCCTTCTCCTGAAGAACAGCCCGCTGGTGAGCCGGCTCAGCCTCTACGATATCGCTCACACTCCAGGTGTGGCAGCTGACCTCAGCCACATCGAGACAAGAGCCAATGTTAAAGGTACTGTGACCCCCTAGAAACAGTCTGTGCTCTGAAGGGGTCCCTTTGGGTACCTCTGATGTGAGGATGCCTGTTGCTGTGCTTGTAGAGGGGAATCTTCATGTGATTCTGAAGCCTTATATCAATTTAAGTAGCTCTTTTTTTTTCAAGCAGTGCATGATTAATTAAGGTTAAGCTGATTGGATTGATACATATGGTCTATTGATACACTCTTGAAGGGGAATTTGTGATAACTGGCAGGAAACAGTAAAATCATCTCGGAAAAAAGCTTGAGTGTTGAACTTAAAAGTTTGGCTACAAATGGACTTAACACTCCCCGGGTATTTACATGAGTTCAGAGTGTTTTTCTGAAGGGACAGCTGTCAAGTTCTGATGAAATGAAAGAAAACTTGCTGATCTCTGAATCTCTGCTGATACTCATTTTATGTGCAAATTACTAAATGGTTACATCTTACCAGAATGTGTCTGTGCTATTCTTTGGGGGCACTGACAGTAGCACCAAGCTAGGTGTTTTGGAGGGTAAATATACATGACAGGAGGGACCAAGGGTTTTCCAAACAGATGAATGTGAGGTTTCTGCCACTCTTATTCTTTAAGTTTTGAAATAACGGAAAAACATCAAAAATGGTCCATCCATACTGTATTTCCTTGCTTTTCAGCATAATTTTAAATTGAAATTAAAAAAAAAAATAAAAAATGGGTGCCTCTAGGCATAATTTTGTGCTTCAAAGTGTCAAAAATTTAATAAATGGCAAAAACGTGATGCCTGAATGTCTTCCTTTTCAGGCTTCCTGGGACCTGAGCAGTTGCCAGAATGTCTGAAGGGCTGTGATGTTGTAGTTATTCCTGCAGGAGTCCCTAGAAAACCAGGTATGTTCTTGGTTTAGAAGCCCCAGGGCTTCATTGAAGTGTCTCTCTGCAGTACTGTTACTCAACTACAGGTGAATATGATGCTTTGGGGTAGTGTTGGCTTGGGATATAAGCGGTGTGTGTTAATGAACTGACCCAGAGCTTATTGTGGTATCAGGCACCTCCTTTATCCTCTTAGACTGTCTCTTGTGAAATGGGCAGGATTGATTTCTGCAGTTCCTGTGTTAGGGGTGAGGTGTGAAGACTTGTCATGCAAGTGATCCCGTGTCTCCTTTAATGTTTCTTGCCCAGAGCAATGCTTTAGTAAAAAACCAAAACAAACCAGGTTTCTTTGTTTCATATTTAATAATATATTAAAATAACCTGTTTGTTTTGCATTAATTGTATGATAACTTCCTAGAGTATCTCTGAATGAATGCCCTTAATCCTTCCTGGAATGTCCCTGACCTGCTCCATTTCTACTCTGTTTTTCAATATTCTAATTGGAATGTAACAAAATTCTAGACTTTAATGCCTAGCTCTTCTTCATTTTTCATGGCTAAAGTAGATACCTCAGTAGAAATGAGAGGTGGGCACTTACGCTACTAGAGATATTTTACACGGAGCAGTTGGCATTCAAACTGTATCTGTGGAGGTGACTTCAGAGGGGGAGGAGAATTCATCTTAGGACCATTAAGGCTTCTCTGAGCACCACTGGTCATACTGGTGTGGGTCAGCATTCACTGTACTTCAAGCTGCCTGAGTGAAATACATTCAGACAGTTGACAGCTGGGCTGGTGGCTCCTGAAATGGGCTGATCTATCTGAAAGGGATGTAATCTTTTATTAGAGAGGAGTTACCTTTGGAGTTGATTCTTTACAGCAGCTCCAAGAGTTTTCTCTTGATATATGAAACCAGAAGCTAAGGTTGATGTATCTCTCTGCAGAGCAGAATGTTTTTTGGTTGAGTTGCTTGACTGGTAATGAGTAGACTATGAATAACTTAAAACATTGCACTGGATGTGTTGTAGGTATGACCCGTGATGACCTGTTCAACACCAATGCTAGCATTGTTGCTACCTTGACCTCTGCCTGTGCGAAGCACTGTCCAGAAGCCATGATCTGTATTATTTCTAACCCGGTAAGCATTTTCTGGAGACCTTGAAAATGTAGAGGAATACAAAAATATCCAGCCTGAGAATACTGGAGAAACCTGTGAGTTTGACCAGTCCCTTTAAGGTCTGCAGGGTATTTTCAGAAAAGAACTAAAAGCCTTGTTCCAGTAACCCATTTTCCTTGGGTTATATTTAAGTTGCAGGAAACTTGGATGTAAAAGTGCTTACTATCTCGATCTCTGTGTGACTACTGTTGTCATACATGGTGGTCTTTTAGCTGGAGTAGAAGTCTTAGCTTGCTAAGGGAGGAGCCTTTGTAATGTGAATGAACAAATTGTCTTACTGGTTACTTAAAATGGAAGATCTTTAATGCAGCCTGACTGTATATTGCTCTTCAATTAAGGAATAAAAGTAATTGGCTACAGTTGGCTTCAAGTTGGAAGCATGCTTTGGGTTGTTTACTAGCCTGTTCAGTTCATGCATTGGCTTTGCTGTTTTACTGGTTTTAGTGAATGCTTGTCTGTTCTTGCTTATAGGTAAATTCAACCATACCAATAACCTCAGAAGTCTTCAAGAAGCATGGTGTGTATAATCCCAACAGAATCTTTGGTGTTACAACACTGGACATTGTCAGAGCGAATACTTTTGTGGCTGAACTAAAGGTAGGCCATAGTAACAGATGCTGTGGGAGGGATATGGTGCACTTTGGCCATGAGATGTATCAAAAATGCTTTTAAAATCAGTACACAGAGCCAAAAAGAGCTCAGATTTCTGTGGAGCTAGAGGCAAAGATTCCCTGTTTTCATTCTCTAGAGGAGCCTGGGTATAGGGTTTCTTGCAAAATGTGGTTCAAGAGACTTTGACCTTTCCTCTTCATAGCTGTCACCTGTGAGCGAGCTACATGTTTGCTTTAATTCTGTTGGCATTTCCAACCCTGCTGGTGCAACTGGAGGAGGGGGTTGAATTGTAGTCTGTATTTGCAAGTCAAACTCTGTGCTGCATGTTACAGGATATTCTGCGAAGTGTCAGGAGGTGTAAGGTGTTACTGCCCTTAATAGCCCTGGCAGAGTTTGTACTTGTGGTGCTGTTTATCTGAACTTGCATTACTAACATCCTGTAACTGTCTAAAGTTATCAGAGTAACCGGGAGTTCAACTCTCTAGATCTGACTTTGTCCCTGGAGCGTAACTGCCTCTGAAACTCCTACCCCATGTAGCATTTGGATTACAGGTGTGTCCAAAAACCCTGGGTGAAAAATGAAACAAGGTGTTTTGAAATGTATTTCCTGTCCATGTCCTTCAGAATCTGAAAGTTTTTCATGTTTCCCTTAGGGGTTAGATCCAGCCCGAGTAAGTGTTCCTGTTATTGGTGGCCATGCTGGGAAGACTATCATCCCCCTGATCTCTCAGGTAAGTCACAGTAACTGCCATGTGTTAGCTCTTACGCTGTATGATTCTCATCATCAATACCTTAAGAGTTGATGTAAAGTGCCTTTGTCGTGGTATCACAGAATCTCAGGGATTGGAAGGGACCTTGAAAAATCATCCAGTCCAATCCCCTGCCGGAGCAGGAACACCCAGAGCAGGTCACACAGGAACACGTCCAGGCGAGTTTGGAATGTCTCCAGAGAAGGAGACTCCACACCCTCCCTGGGCAGCCCCTTCCAGTGTTCAGTCACTCTCACTGTGAAGAAATTTTTCCTCATATTTAACTGGAACCTCCTCTGTTCCAGCTTGCACCCATTACCCTTTGTCCTATCATTGGATGTCACTGAGAAGAGCCTGGCTTCATCCTCCTGACACTCACCCTTTACAGATTTATAAACGTTAATGAGGTGATCCCTCAGTCTCCTCTTCCCCAAGCTCAAGAGACCCAGCTCCCTCAGCCTCTCCTTGTATGGGAGATGCCCCACTCCCTTCATCATCTTGGTAGCCCTGCCCTGGACTCTCTCAAGCAGTTCCCTGTCCTTCTTGAACTGATATGTAAGGTGCTTAAAGACAGCAGAGACAGTCTTCCCTGCTCCTGCGACTGCTCTCGTTCTGAGATGAGGTACAAGATGCTGGAAGGCAGTGAGCTAAATCTAAACTCCGGGTGGTTTAAATGCTTCAAGCTGGAATAGGAACTGAGGTGTGATGTGGGTGTTCACGTCTTGGCACTGTTTGTTTTGGGTTTTATTTTTTTGTGACAGGCATTTCCTGATGTCAATACCTTGCTTCAGCAAGAAAATGAAATTGATTTTTGCTTGTGGTGGACTAGAAACACCACTTCGACACACAGGGTTGAAATGAGGAAGCATTGCTCAAGCTGTATGGGGAAGACTGCTTCAGTAATGACTGGTAGTCAGGGGGAGGCTCCCTTCATGTGTCTGAGCCAGAATGAAATGCAGTTTTAAAGCAGGCTGCTGCTCTGTGGGGAGATGGTGAGGGTGTGTGGCCAAGGAGCAGTCTGTGAGAAAGGGAGGAAAAAGCTTTGCTTTAAGTGAGGATCTAAGGATCCTTCACAGAGTGAGGGCTTTGGAGCAGTGGAATGCTGAGAAGGGGCTGTTGTTGGTCAAACAGGACAGCAGCAGCTGTGCTTACCTTGTGTAGCTGTGTCTGAAGGTTCAGAAGCTCGGTAAATACTGCTGGCAGACTGGATCCCTCCATAAGGCTCTTGACTTCCATAATGCCACAGTGACCCAAATACTTACAAGGTGGCTTTTTGAAATTCCCAAGGCCTGTTACATGCTCAGAGGGTATTTATCTAATGCAAAGAGCTACACAGAAGCAAGTAGCCATGGCAAGCCCTGGTTTTGCTGTCAAGCTGTGGTTTGTTCTCAAGCAAACCAGGTATAGACAGGTTCCTGTTACAGGCCGTGCAATAACCAGCAGCCTTGGTGAATGCTTGCAGCTGGTCAGTGTCACACAATCTGTGAGCTGGGGTAGCCAATTTCCCAGTTTAGAGCTGTTGGTAATGACTGTAATGGTACAAAAAGTGTGGTGTGGTGGGCTGAATCTGGAGGGATCTTGGTGTTTGCTATTAACAACTTCTTTTCAATCTAGTGCACACCAAAAGTGGACTTCCCTCAGGATCAGCTGGAAAAGCTTACAGGGAGAATTCAAGAAGCTGGCACTGAAGTTGTCAAAGCCAAAGCAGGAGCAGGTTGGTTGCTTACTACAGCTTCCAAGTAATGCTTGTGGGCCAGCTGGATGGATGCAGTACCCTTCAGTTTAGTCTTATTTACAACTGTGATGCAGAATTATGAACTGCTGGTTAGAAATGTAGCTGCTCTGCCATGTCAGCGACTGCCTGAACTGTGGCACTAGAAGCAGCTCAGTGTGTAGGTAAGACTAAGCAGAAACTGACCCTACACCATGTATGGCTTTAAAAAGAGTATTCTCTGTCAAATTAAGGTGTTCTTTCCTATCAACCTGGTCAGTGAAGTAGCACGTACTGCTCAAAAGCCGCTGCTTCATCCAACTGACTGTGAGCATGAAGTCAGTGACACTGCAGCTCTGTAACCATAGCAGTGTGGAAGCCTTTGATGCTAAAGAAAGCATCAAATTTCAATGTGATCTGTTCTAAAAGGGATTGAACTTTTACAGGATCTGCCACCTTGTCTATGGCTTACGCTGGGGCTCGATTCGTGTTCTCTCTGGTGGATGCGATGAACGGAAAGGAAGGGGTTATTGAATGTGCCTTTGTTCGATCAGAGGAGACTGAGAGCCCTTACTTCTCTACACCTCTGCTGCTGGGGGTATGTACTCTAAATGATGGAGCTTACAAACAGCAACTACTCGTTTAGTCTTGTGCTTTTACTGAGTGATTTCAGTTTAGTTTCACGCTGGGAATCACTGCAGTTAAGAGCTGAGCGTGCCTTTGAGAGTTCTTGAATCTTTGGGTATTGTACTTAGGTACGTACCTCATGCTTGACAGGGATGCTGCTGCTTTTATCTGCTCTTAGACTGCAGGTCACTCAGTAACCAGAGATTCAGATTGGTCTTAAAAGGTCATGCTTGCCTCAAGTCAGTGCCTGTTTATGAAGGGCTTTCATACGATTAACCAGAATCAGCAATCCTGTCTCCTCGGCTTGATCTGCTACAGGCAAATCCCTCAGAAATTGAGGCACATGGGGAACTGCAGCCTGGATTACGATTAATAGATTGCTTTCAGGACCTTTACTGAACTCTGAAAGCAATGTTCCTTTTGTCACCCTTACCCTGTGGGTGGAGTGGAAAACAAGGATACTGTGGCCCTGTCATGGCTGCTGGGATGCAAAGGATGGTGTATGATGTTTTAGGTGCTGAGGGAGTGGACGTAGAAGGGTATTAAGAGGGAAGGATTTGGATGTAAGCATGAGATCTCAAAAACAGAGTGCAACTGGAGCAGTTTCAGACTGCAAGCTATTGGCAAGTGATGGGCACACACCAAAGGAAATTCCCTTGCCAAGTGGTAGGTTTAAAGGCAGAAAGAGGCACGAAGGAGTGGTTGATACCAGTCTCCTTTTGAAGGAGCTGATGGCTGAGCTTCAAGTTTCAGGCTTGTGAACAGTGAATGAGAAGTTTGTGATGGCTGTAGAAGTTGCTGCAGGTAATAAGAGGCTTCTGAGCCATGCCAGGGTTGGCAGAGTAGCGATGGCAGAGGTGCTAGGCTGGGTCTCCGTCTCAGCTGGATAATACTTCATCAGAGCTGTTGAGTTACTCCCTAGGTCATTTGATGAATGGTTAATCCTTAAATCCTCTTCCCCTCAGAAAAATGGAATTGAGAAGAACCTAGGTATTGGCAAGATCTCCCCCTTTGAAGAGAAGATGGTTGCTGAGGCCATGTCTGAGCTGAAGGCTTCTATTAAGAAAGGAGAGGAGTTTGCAAAGAACTTCAAGTGAAGAGTTGATGACGGAGAGGCATTAACAACTTCCTTAATTTATTAAGGCATCATGTCACTTTACGACTTCTGATTCAGAGCTCATGCTTTGATTGAAGTCTGTCTGTACAAGCTTAATGATTGTTGCCAGTGCTGAGTCTAATCATCAATAAAACAGCCTCATTTTTTCAGTGTACCATCTGGAGTTGCCCTGATGTGCTTGTCTTTCTGGAGGTGGAGGCTGTAGGTCTCCGAAAGGTTATCGGTGCCTGTAGCGATGAAATAAGTCTCTGAAGGTGGGTGAATTGATGGCTCTCAACTCTGCTGCTTGGCTTTTGGCTTGGGCATTGGCAGAGCAGCTGGGAAGCTGGGTATGATGAAACAAGATCAAGATGGGATGAAGAGGCTCACGATAGGGATAATGGAGTGAAGTGATGCAAGAAGTGTTGGTTTGGGGTTTTTGTCTTTTCCTGTCAGGAGGTGACGTTACCCTGTGTTGCCTTATGTAATTTGATTTTTGAAAGAGCTAGTAAAAGAGCACAGTGGTTGAAACGTCAGTTCCTGCTCTAAGAAAAGAATTAAAATGCTGAGAGTGACTTCTTTCTAGTTAGGAACAAAAGCCTTGATTTAGCATCTACATAAATTTCTTTTACATTCATCCTCTTGTGAGTATAAGAATAAATGTCTGCAAGAAAACGGCGATGACGAGTTGTGTTGCTGACTTCTTTGAAGGTAAGCTTTAATGAAGGAAGCTATTAATTCACTCTTCCCCCGTGCTCTGTGGGCTGCTTACCCCATTGCTTTGAATTGCTTTAATCCACGTAGGTAGAATTCGAAGTTGAACAGACTTTATTTGGATTAGACAAAGGAAGCGCCCAAGCCCAGCGCCTTCTGGAGGAGCTGAGGGCACCGCTGGTTTGAGTGAGAGAACCTTGTGTAGACACTTCTCGTAAGGAAGAGATCCAAAGGTCGTAGATGCTGTTTGGTCACTGGGTGTTTTCTCCCACTGGTTGTATCATACCTGTTTTTTGAGCTATTTTTTATTTTAATCTGCTTCATTCCAAATTGAATCGTGCTGTTGTGACGCTGAAGATGCCTCAAGAATAAAGTGCTCGGCTCTTTCCCTGCCCCGTGGAAGGTGTGGGCAGAGGGAGGACAGCCAGCACAGCTCTTGTCACTCCTCCCTGCAGAAATTCAGTGTTTTACGGCTTGGCTTCTTCACAGAAATAGTAACGAAGCGTCGGCAGTCGTTACTCAGCAGGCTGGGAACAAAGTAATTATTAGGTGGTATTAATAGCATTAAAGATTAAAGAATTAAAGATCGTGTTGGAATGGGGCAGGGGAGGATGTTGGAAGTGGAGGACATGGGAGTGACCGGCAAGGGCTGGGAAACGTGGCGGGATGTTGTGTTTGAAGCAGTAAGTGGGAGACGTGTGGCAGATGGGGATGGAGCAGGTCACTTGGACTTTGGGATCCTGGCAGCGGTTTTGCTTCCAGAAATAGGCGGTGATGGTGATTTTACATCAAGGTGTGTGTCGTGTCTGCCAGAGCTGCTGGTCCATGCTCCTGGTGTGCGTGCCCAGGTGGTCCAGGGCAACTGTGACATGAAGCCACCGAGCTGATGACTGCAAGAAAAACCTTGCCTTGCAGCTGGGAGGGCAATAATACACTCATTCTAGTCCTGCTGTTTTGAATCCAGCAGATAGAGCAGATTTCTGAGGGTTGGAGATTTTTAGAAGTTGAGGCTCCTAGTGTGGCTTAGGTTATGCTGTTGTTTTCATGTGTCAGCAGTCCAAATCCAGCAATTTGGGGGAATTGCATGGACAAGCAGAAAGCTTTGGTTCGACCAGTAGGGACTCGGGGACAGGATGGGTAAGAGGAGCTGAGGTGGAAGAGGATTATTTCCCAGTACCTGCTGACTCGTGGCTTCTTCAGGATCTCCTTCAAATCCCCTTAATGATGATAGTGTCCCTTCCCTTGCTGTGCTGTGGTTTTTGGGTTTCTTCCCATGCCTTGTGCTTGGACTTGCAGATGTTCTCTGTGCCTGGAAATCCACTCTCATTTTGGGAAGGGAACCAAGACACCCTTGTTGTGGCTTTCTGCAGTGAAAGACCTTCTGCAGGAGGACATTAGGTGAAGGTGAGAAATCAGCTTGTGTAGGTGTCCTCTGCTTCGCCAAACGTGACGTCTCTATGCTTGAACCCTGCTGAGGTGGGTAACTTCATGACTGTGAAGACTGAAGATGATTTGTAGAGGTAAGTGTGGGACATCCCATCCCTTCCCTTCTCTATGAACAGATTCCCAGAGGAGGAGAGGAACCTGGATGAACCTTGAGAGAAGCAGGAATTAGCTGGGCATCGCGAGATAAGCCGATGCTTTGTTGTGGACATTGGTTCCCGGTGCTGCCTCTCTAATGAGAGATGTGATCTTCATCCTCTGTCCTGTAAGCTGCTGTGGTGTGGCCACCTCACTGGCTCACAGTGCAGCCTTTGGTTTCTGCCTCCCATGGAGGCTGCTGTGACCTGCTCAGAGAGGAGATGAAAAAACTGCTCTGAGTACTTGAGTTTCATCCTGTTCCCTGAGCAGACTTTTGTCTCGATGGTCTCTAAGCATCTTCCATCACAGCATCATTTACGTGCACAGACCTGCCTCCTCCTTGGGCAGCTCTGCTCCATGCAGGATCCCAGATGTCAAAATAGAGAGGAGATGGGTATTAATAGAGGTGCTCCAGATGGCCAGATGTCAGGTCACTTGATCCCACCTGCCACTCCCATGCTGCTGGGGCAACATGGTGGAGTGCAGGAGAGGAGAAAATGAGGAGAAAAGCGAATGGTGAGTGTTATGGCTTGAGTTTTCATCCTCATCAACCTCAGTGTCTCAAGGGGGGTTCAGGTGGGATGACTGCAGGCTGGCAGACATGTCCCCCTCATTCCTGGGAAAACTTTTCTCTTCCTAGCTCTACTTAAGGGTCAATTCTCCGGGGTGGGGTATGGAAATACCACCCCTGAGCCCCTTCTTCCCCTGGGAGGGCTCCAGGTAGTAGGAACCGGGAGATGGCAGCAGCAGCTTGCCTTTGGGTAGGGCTGGTAGCCCTGCAGCCAGGGGACAATTGCTGGCATTTTGGTGATATTTAGGAGGAGAAGCAGAGAAAACAACAAGAGGACCACAGTTAGGTGCAGCCTCTGCCTAACTGTGCAGAGTTAGCTGCCTTCCCGACTTTGGGAAAAGAGCAAAACCAGGGGAGTCTGGAGGTACCCCAGAAGGATGCTGGTGTTCCCCCATCACATCTGCTCAGCCTGCCTTTACTGGGGATGGTGGTTCATAGTAGGCTTTGTGTGGCTATTCCTCTTTTGGGGGCTTCATGCTTTACTCGGCCTCTGTAGCGAGTTCCTTGCTGCCTGACAGAGCTGGCTCCTACTCGCCTTCTCCGTACCAGCAACCAGCTGAGATGCTCCTCTGGTGTCCCAGTCCCTGCTGCTGGGCAGGGTCAGCCACAACAGGGGTGTGAAACCTCCCTGTGGTGGAGCAGCCCAGGCTGGGCTCTGTGCTTCATGCTAAGCATCCCCTGCCCGGGGTGGTGGTAGGCGAACAGGGAAAGGAGAGGGGGAGATGCTCCCTGGGGTGGGTCAGGCACAGTGTGGGCAGGGGCAGATCTCAGCTTCCCCCTTCACCTTGCAGGGCGATGGCAGGAGGCTTTAATGAGAGCAGGAGGATCAGAAACCATTTGATCTGTGCTTTCAGCTTTATGGAGGCCTCTCCTCTCCCCCCAGGCTCCCCCCTCGCCACGGGCAGTGTGAAATCACCACCTTTGCATTCGCTGCTCTCGATTTACTAAAATACCCGTGAGCTCCCACTTCCGTCCCCGGTGCCTCAAAACGGAGCTGGAGGACAGTGCCGTGAGGGGAGGGTTTGTTTGCATTTATAGGGAAACCTGTTAATAAAGGAGGCCGAAGGGACTGCTCTTTTTTTTTCCTGGCTGCAGGAACAGATGGCTGGATAATGCTGTGCAATTAATATGCAGGGACTCCTGCCGGGTTGGGGATTTGATTGCCTGTTCGGAGAGGTTAGTGCGCTCGAGCTGAGCTCTGCCCTGGCACCTGCTGCCCGTGGGGTTCCCTGGGGACCCTGGGACAGATCGGATGGTGTCACAGAGGAGACTGTGGGAGCTGGGGAAAGGTGCAGGGGGGAACTTGTGGCCAGTGGTGGGTCTCTGCTTCTCCCACCCTGGGTGATGTTCCTTTGGGTTTATAGAATCATTCAGGTTGGAAGAGACCCTTGGGATCATCGAGTCCAACCATAGTTTGTAGAAGCAAAGGCTGGCTCTGGTGATGAACGACTGCTCAGAGGCGCTTTCAGGCTGGAAAGGGTCTGGTAGCTCGATTTTTTTTGGGTTCTTTTTCCCCTCCCATACTTGTTTCTCTTTGAGTCAGAAGGTGCCAGAGCAAAGCAGCAAGGTCCCGTGAATGAGCTGTGGGAGGTGGGTGCCAGGATGTGGGGGTCTCCTCACTGTGGATGGAGATGCAAAATGTTTCCCAGGGCTTCGGAGCGGCTGGACAAATCCATGGGGAAGAGAAATCTCTGCTGGGAGCTCAGAGGCTTAGGGGAGCCCTTGGGAACCTGTGAAGACCCAGTGAACCCACCTCAGCACCAAGCAGAGCCTCATGGCCCCAGGGTCAAGTTCTCCCAATGGGAGCCTCTGGCTACCAGGCCACAATCAAGTGGCCCCAGGTCACCCTGGACACGTGGGGCTGTTCAGATGCCTGGTCCCCATCACATCCTGGGCTCTTACAGGACAGTAGTTCCTTCCAGCCCCTTCCTCTTCACACCTTTGCTTTGCCCCCCCCCTCCCCCCCCGCCCCAAGATTTGCTGGCGTTTCCTTTCTCCCTGCTCCCTCCCCAGCTCAGGCAGGGTTTGTGGAGCATCAAGAAAGTCAGCGCTGGGCTTTGATCAGGGGCTACTGCCTGTGCGGTGCCAGCAGCACGCTCCCCGCACGGCAGAGCCGCTCCCGGCCGCCCTTTCTTCTGCGTCAGGAGGCGGCTGGTGGAGATGTCGAACCTCAGTATGAATCCTTGCAATTAGACCTGTTCTGCTGCCTGCCTCGTTTGATCTCCTTTAATTATTTATTGCCTTTTTCCCCCTCCTTTTTTCCCTTTTTTCTTTCTTCTTCCCAAATCCTCAGTTTCTTTCAAGTGATTATTTTCTTCCTCTCTCACCCCTCTTTCCCTCTCCCCACCCCACCCCCCCAGCTGTGTCTGGCTCTGCCTGTTTGCTTGCAATTACCGTCCCTTCTCCCCTCTCCTTCCATCTCTCCCCTTTTGTTCTCCACTGGATCATCCCTTCACGCTGCTCTCCTGGCTGCAACCCCCCACCTCTCTGCCTGTCTGCCAGCTTTTTCATGCTGTTTTTCTCCATTTTCCCTCACCCAGATAGCCACTGCCTTTCTCCATCCCGTTCCAGGCATGGTTCTAGTGGTATTTTACCACCAGTGCCAGCTCTCTGGCTGGGATCCTGCACTGGGCTATACTGGATCTCCCATTGCCATTCTCGCAGGTTATTGCCCAAAGTCTGGGCAATAACTGGCTGGTATTTATTGCAATTATTGAAGCCCTGGCTCCCAGCCAAGCCAAGCCTGGGGAGCTCCTTGGGGCTGCTGTCCCCCCCCATGCTAGGGACTCCCCGTGCTGCTCTTGCTGCTGCAGGGGAGCCTGGTTGCATCCCCCCCATCCTCTTTGTTTCCCAGGGCCTGATGTATTATTCAGCGCTGCGGACACTGCTGGTGTTGGAAAGATAACGGTGGTACAAAGGGCATGGGCTTGCCCTGGGGATACTGGATTTTCCCTGTCACTGGCTGGTTTCCCCCTCCAGCGTTAAACCAGGAGAGGCCCAGACCAGGTAGGAGGGCTTCTCTTAGGAGCTGGCACCTGGTTTCACCCTGGGGGATGTGGCACGGAGAAAGGCAGGAGCAAGGGAAGGCAGTAGCAGCCCTGGGGATGCTCCAGGTGCTGCACCACAGCTCCCACACCCAGCCCCAACTCCTGGCCAGAGTTTAATAAAAGCCAGGCCAGCCCAGCCCACGGCCAAGCCCTGTGTTTTATATAGTCCCTACATTAATAGCCTGGAGAGGCTGCAGCCCCTGTCTCAGCTCGCCCTGGCAGAGCAGCCAGGATGGTTTAGGGTGATTTGGGCAACCCAAACCTTGCCTTGACCAACCTGGGCAGATTTAGGGAGGCTTTCAGGTGGTTTGGGTACCCCATCCCTTGCCATGAACACAGTGCAGGGTGTCAAGTTAGTTTTAGGGAGGTTTGGGTACCCTCTCCCCCATAAGGACAGCGTGGTACAGGGACAATTTGAGGGGCTGAAGGTGGCTCCAAATATTGCAAGTCTGGTTCAGTGCTGCCCCAGGGGCTTTCTTTTTGGTCCTTTGGGGGATTTTTCAATGCTCCTTCTCTTTTCGCAGTCACCCCACTCCTTCCAAGTTCCATACAGGTTGCTCTGCTCTCCTTGGGCCAGATCCTGCTATTTTGTTGCCTATCACTAGCCTGTCTGGAACCAGAGCTAGTGGCACTGGTTATACTGGGAGGTTTTCCCTTTTGGTTTCCCCACTTCTTGGTCCACAATGAGGGTAAGTGCTCAACATCACTGAAGGAAACGAGAACAGAAACAGCCATGTTAACACCAACTTGTACCACAGTGCTAGGCCATGTCCCTGGTGGGGACCTGGTGCATCCTGTGTCACCTCGGCCCCCCTGGCCAGCCTGAACCACTGCATCACTGGGATGGGGGTACCCCAGGTAGTCCCAGGCAGTGCTAGTAAATTAGCTGAGAATTGGAAGGAGGTGGGGAAGGTGAGACATCACTGTGAGGAGTGTGGGATGGGATATGGAATACAAGGTGGGATGGGCTACGGGATAAACTGGGATGGGCTAGGTCTTGGGATGGGCTACAGGATAGGATGGGCTGGTATACAGGGTGGGGTATGGGCCGGGTTGTTTTTTTTTTGTGGCAATTGCACTCCCCAGGTGTGAGCAGCTTGGCCAGGGCAGGGGTCTCAGTGTCTAGTGTTTGATGCTGTACCCAAAGGTGAAGCTTTGGGGATTTGGGGAGGAGGGGGGGCATGGAGGCCCTGTGGAAGGAAGGGGGG
>VZTM01040204.1:772158-791837 GCA_013400555.1 Jacana jacana
GGGGGGGGATGCTGTGATGCACCCTGGGGGAATGGGGGCTGTGGACCCCGAAGAGATGGGGGAGTTAGGGTGCTCTGCAGGGGACAGGAGTCAGGGTCCCCAAAGGGGGCATGGATGGCAGGGCTGAGCAAGGGGTGCAGTGTGTCGTGTGTGCTGGAGGTGGTTGGGGATGGGGTGATGGGTGATTGGGGGCATCCCTGGGTTGTCATGCTGCCGGGGGTGTGGATGGGGTGAGGAACCTGGAGGTGAGATGCTTTTTGGGGCACAAGGGATCCCTTTGGAGATGTGTATCTGCCAGGTGCTCACTGGGGATGGCTGGGGGACACCCTACATCCCTGTCCCCTCTGCTGTGGGGAGACAGGCTGGGATGGTGGCAGTGAGCCACCTCTTTTGGGCTCCCACCAGACTGGTAAGGATGGGATGGTGATGAGCCCCCAGCACACACTGGTGCCTTGTGGGGTTCGGGTAGGAGATGAGACTGAGATAACGGCCCCAAAGTCCTTCTCTCTGCTGTACCAGCCCCCAGACCAAGCTGCGGAGGGGGGGCTCTGCGGCTCCTGCTTTGGCTGGTGAGATTTCAAACCCTGCGGGTGTTGCGCGGGGGAAGGAGAGGGGCAAGGCTTGGCAGCCGGGCTGGCTTGTCTTTTGGGAGTGTTTTCTGCTTTTTCTTCCCAGCTTGGGGAGGTTTGTCTCCAGGGATGGCCAGGCTGTGCCATACGGGGGGCTGGCAGGGAAGGTTTGGGCCATGGCTTGTGGGGAGCAGGCAGCTTTCAGGGGACCCTGGGTTCATTCATCCCTTCTGGAGCAGAGATTTTTGGACTGTAGGTGTTTCTTGGCTTGCCTGCTCTCCTGTTGCTGCAGGGGACTCACCTGGAGGCTGACAGGGTTTGGGGGATGTCTCAGCTTGATGACAAACGCTATGGACCATCCCATGGGGTGCAGGTACTTGTGGCCCATCTGGTCTTCCTGTTCTGGCATATGGGTTCACCCCTGGCAGGAACAGGGGACACCCCAACAGGGGGAATTTTGGGGACAGGAGTGTGTGATGCTTGTGTCCAAGCACATAACATCCTTGCTCTGTCCCTCTCTGCCAGCGCAGCATCAAACGATGCCACCCCTGCACCCCACTTGTCTCCTCCCTGCCTCAGGGACTCATCCTGGCAACACGTGCAGGGAGAGATGGGCCCTTTCAGATCCAGAAGTTGTGTGGCTTTTAGGGGAGCCATCGCTCCCTAGTTGTCACTGGGGATGGGGAGCGGGTGTTATGCCAGGCAGGTGGAGGGGTGCAGGGCTCTTGGTTCTTTTCAAAATGGTGCTTCCCCCTGGAAAAGGGTCTCCTGCCTCAGGGGTTGGATCCAGCTGCGGGTGGATGTGTGGCAGTGGGTCCTGGGGGCTGCTGTGGGAGGGGATGAGCAGAGGGCACCCACCCCATATCTCTGGGCAGGGTTGCCTGTGGGGTGCAGGTTACCTCATGGGTTTAGTTTTGGCTGCTGGGAGTCTGCTGGCCGGGGGCGTCCCCGATCCTAAAAGCCCTTCTTCTTCCTTCTCCTCCTCCCCAGCTCCGTTTTCCCAGCCAGGTGGCCCATGGCTTATATAATGTGCTCAAACCCCGGAATAGCTCCTCCCGTTACACAACCACCCAGCCAGCCATGGGGGGGGTGGCCTGGACACTCCCCCTGTGCTGGCCATCACCCCCCCTACCTGCAGCAGTCAGCCCTGGGGGTCATTTGCCGGGGTCGTGTCCCCATCAGGGAAGGTGACCACATTGTGAGACAGTCATCCCCCCCTGCTCCTCTATGTGCTCAAAAGGTGCTATTATTATTATTGTTGTTGTTGTTTGTTGTTATTCTCCCCCTTATTCCTCCTCAGAATTGGTGCTGGGCTGTGGTGCTGCCTGGGCCTCCTCCTGACTCCTTGCCCAGCAAAAGAAATGGCCCCAGGGATGTGAAACCTGGTGTGGTGGTGGGGGGGTGTGGTGTTTCCCACTCTGTCCTTGCCCGTTATTTAAGCACCTCTGGGCTGGGGAAGGTCTGGCAGGGCAGGGAGTACCCACAGCCTACCTGCTGGGGCTGCCTGCAGGTCCCTTGGCTGCTACCAAGCAGCTGCTGGTGGCCATGGTGGCCCCAAGGGGTTGGGAAGAGCAGGGCTGGGGGTGAGAGGCTGGGGGTCTCATGGGGTTGCCCATCACCTAGACCCTCTGCCCATCCTTTTAGCACCAGGGCGGGGGTTGGTGCTATCACTTTGAGGTGTTTGTCCTCCTTTCCCTCATACCTTGTTTGGGAACGGGATCACTGCAGAGGTCCCGGGGGTCCCCAGGGGATGGTCCCCATCGTGGTGTGACTCTCTTCCCATCACTTCTTGTCTAGCTGGAGCTGAGAATGCGGCTTGCTGGGTCCTCCCACTGCAGCCCAAGGGGTTCAGGCTGGGAGGGCTTTAGCCACGGTGTTTTGGGACAGGAACAAAGCCTGGCCCCTCACTCTCTATCGGGTCCTTTTCTTCAGAGTGTCTCCCATGGGAGCTGATGGATCCCTGCTGCCAGCACCCCTGGGCTGTGTCCAGCCAGCTGGGGGGACTGGTCCCTACCCTTGGCTCCCCCATCCCTGTATCCCTAAGCCAGGAAGGAGCCTGGTTGCTTAGCAACTGTTTAGCTTCTCCACCAGCCTCTTCATCTATTTAAAATATATATATACACACATATATATATGCACAGACGTAGGTATGCACAAGCAGCAGTGAGCCCTCACCGACAACCCCCCCCTCCGCCCTGAGCCAGCATCCATATATTCTTTATTAGTTGCTTTAAAGTCCGCAAGGCACCAAATTTTGGTCAGGCAGCTGGAGCAAAGGATGCTCCAGGCTCAGGATGGGGAAAATAGGGATGGAGAAGCTGGGATGGGTGCAACCAACCCCTTCCTTCTGCCCCTTCCTGCGGGCAGGATCCTCCCTGCTGGCTCGGGCTGGGAGGCAGAGCTAACAAGCCCCAGACCGGTTATGCTTTTAAAGCCAGTTTTGCCCTTTTTTATTTTTTTTCTCTTCTTCTTGGAGGTCTGACTCATGGTTTTTGGCACTCGGGGGCTGGTGAAAGGCAGCTCTGGAGAAGGTCGGCCCAATTAACGGCAGCAACCCCGGACTTTTCCTCCTTGTCATTCTGGCCAGGTGTTCGGAGGAGGCCGGCTGCCTTGCTGTGATCTTCTGGTGGGTTTTTGTGTCAGAAAGTAATAATAATAATAAAAAAAGCAGCCCTTCTCTCAGCTGTCCCCTTAGCATGGGCAGGGAGCAGCCTGGGATGGGGCTGTAAATGCTTTGGGGCTGATTTTGGTAGGTGGTGGTATGCCCTGAGGAGACCCAAACAAGCTGGGCAATCACAAGGGCCATTCCCCTTGCCCTCTCCGGTGGGGCTGGAGGGTCCTCTCCTCAGCTGGGTTGTCCCCAGCTTGTTGGGACTGAGCTCTGGCACGCTCGGTGCACGAGTGGTCCATGGAGCTGCTGTCCTGGGCTTGCTGCCTGCATCCCGGCACACAGGCGCTCACCGTTGCCCTGGCTGGTGCAGCTGGATGTGGTGAGAATTAATTGAGCACCGGCCGGAGGCGGCTTTAATTAGAACTGAGGCGGAGGGGGGAGGATGCCCAGGCACCGCTGCTGCCTTTCTCTGCCGAGGGGAAGATGCCAGGAGAGCATCCAGGCACTGCCAATCCAACCCCTCCCCCCCCCCCCACTTCCCCTGCTGCCATCCCATTCCCGCTGGGAAAACGGCTTCATCCGCATTATGGCACACCAGGTCCCTGCGGCGGCAGTGGGCAGGAGTGATGGGCAGCTGCCTCCAGCACAGCCCCCTGCCCGAGGTGCCTTGGGCATGGCTGAGGAGCTGAGCAGTGCCCGTGGGGGGGATTTGAGCAGAGTCAGCTGGGAGGGGGCTCGTTTCTGGGCTGGAAAATACAAGGGCAAAAGCAGTTTGGTGAAATAACACTTCTTTCACTCGTTTTCCTTGTGGTGGTCTTTCCCTTTGGGCTGGAGCTCCCAAACCCCTGGGCTTCCCTTCAGTGCCCAGGCTGGATGGCCCCAGGGCTGGGACATGGGGATGGCTGTGTCCTGGGGCCACCCCACCAGGTGTCCTGGTGGTCCCAGCCCACAGGGAGGGAGCTTGGTGCAAAGCTTGGCTGAAAACCAGCAGCCCCAAAGCCCAGCAGGATGGTGGCGCTGGTCCTGGCTCCCCAGACTGGTGGGGTCTCTCCTGACTGCGTGTCAGTGGCACAGCGCAGTGTGTCTGTCTGTCTGTCCTGGCTTCTACCAGGCTGGCAAAAGTGGAGCTGGGGTCCTCCCCTCTGCCTGGAGTAAGGCATGAGATGGAGGATGAGGATGGAGAATAGGGGAGGAAGATGGAGATGGAGGATGGGATTGAAGAGGAAGATGAAGGATAAGGCTGAGGACAGGGATGAGGAGGAAGATGGAGAATGAGGATGGGGGTTGGTGATGAAGGATGGATATAATCATGAAGGATGGATATGGAGGGTGGGTATACTTACGAAGGATGGATATGGAGGGTGAGGATGAGAATGAAGATGGGGATAGGGCAGCTCTGAACATTTCCAAAAGCTCTAATCCAGAAAGCACCTGTGAGCTGAAAAGCTGTTTTGACTTCCCCAAGCCCCACAGTGGCATGTGGAGCGCCAGTGAGGAACATCAGGATCCCACAGCACGTGGTTGAATGGTTTGGCACAACAGAAAGAGAAGGATTTGCTTGGGAGTTTTCCAGCAGCTCGAGCCCATGGTACCGGGAGAGTTGAGTCCTCCTGGGGTGGCACTACTGGGCTTCGGGTGGTGGGGACGGATGCCTGCGACTGTCCCCAGCCACATCCTCCAGCCTTTAGGAGCCTGTGGGGACACGGCACAGTGCTCGCCTCCCCTCCCTCTCAGCAGGGTGGCCGGGCAGTGGGCTGCTAGTGCTTGATGATTTGTGGGTAATTACTGCAGATAATTAAATATTTAACCATCATCTTTATTATCGGGGGTAGTGCTGAGCCAGGCAGGAAGCTGCTGCCAGTTGGGGAGAGCTATGTTCCCTTCCCTCACGGGTTTGGTGTCAGGTTTGGTGACAGAGCGAGGTGGCAGAGCCAGGTGATCCCCGCATGGTGGCTGACGGATGGAGGTTGTGGTGGTGACAGCCACCCTGTGTCCCCAAAATGTCCCTTTACGTGTGCAGGGCTGTCCTCATGCAGGGCATCCCTGGGGGTCTCCAAAGAGGGCACAGACTCAGCCTGAGGGTCAGGGACTTGTCCCCAGTGTCACCAGAGATGTAGGACTGGCTCTGTGTTCCAGCAATTTTTTGCTANTGGCTGAGGCAGGGTGGCTGGTGTCGGCTCTCACAGCAGATAGTGCTCCCGGCTGAGGGGACACCAGGAACACAGCTTGGCGTTCCTCCCCAGGTCAGCTCCACCTGCCCGGCCCCGGGTGCAAGGGGGATATCTCTAAGCACATCCTTTTTTACAGGGAGCGTTTCCCAGTGGCATCTGCATGCCTCTCCCCACCCTGCAGCCCCTGCCCGTTTCATCTCACGTGCTCCTCCATCTACCTGCCCGGCTGTGTATCCCACACCCTCTGGAGGTTTCATGGTGATGAACTGACCCACTGCCAGGCTCAGGATAAAATTAATCCTCGCTGGGGAAAAGCAAGCTGAGGCTGCTGTGGAAAACATCTTCTCCCTCTCCTTCTCCTTCCCTGAGCCCCTCAGTGAGTGAAGGCTTCCCGCTGGGGGAGCTTCCTCCATTCCCAAATTGCCTTCCTAGTGTTTGGCCTCATGCCCTGATGGGAGAAAGAGGAAGAAGAGCCCCCAAACCAGACTTTTCCACAGCATCTCTCCTGTCTGGGAGATGGGATGGGGGCTCCCCTGGGACATGTAGGGGGCTGAGGTCAGGGGTCTCCGCTGAGCGGGGAGGGCTGAGTGGGGCGATTCCTTGCTGCAGGGTGATACGGGACTCAAAATGTGGGTGCTACCCTGAATGCTGCAGGCAAGAGGGTGCCAAGGGACCCTCCAGTTGCTCTAACGGAGCTGAGTACGCTTGGGGTGCACCCGGCTGGCTCCGTCCCCGCTGGCAGCATCTCCTGCTGCCCGCTTTTCCCTGCCCCTGCGGAAATAAAGGCTGCTGGCTCCTCTCTGCGTGGTAATAACAGGGAGGGGGGAAGGAATAAAAAAGCTTTGTAATTAAGCAGTCAGCTGCTGTCCTCCCTGGGCAAGCTCGTCAGGAGATGAATGAGTGTGCGGGGTAGCCAGTGGCAGTGGGAAAGCCAGGGATGTCCCTTGGGGATGCCAGAGGGTGTGAGATTCCTTCCCGCTGAGCTGGGACCCCCACCATCCTTGGGAGGGCTCTGAGGCTTTTTGACTGCTCAACCAGCAGAGGAACGTTGTCAAAGCTTCTCATGGGTATTCCCACCCTGGCTCTGTCCCACCTGGCGCAGCCATGGAAAGCTCTGAGCCACCTTATGTCTCACTGGAACAGCACAATGGGAGTGGTGAGCCCTCCCTGGGTTCAAATTGGTGCAGATCACTCCATGGTCCATCTGTCCTGCCTCAACGCCCATGCAGAGCTGAAGGATCCCTCTTTCCCAGGGGCCACCATTCGGCCCTGTCCTCCTTGGGCAGTGTGTGTCAGACACCCCAGGGTGGGCATCATGGGGAACTGTTGGCAGTTTCCAACGTGGGCAACAACATGAGGCAACACCCATCCTTGGAAAAGGCTCTCCAACAGGGTCCCTGGGATGGGAACACCCCAGAGAAGCGGCTACTGACAAAAACTGTGTCTCTGAGCCCAGAGGCAGCTTGGAGGGTGAGAGGGGGTGCTCTTCCTTCCCCACCCCGCCCCGATGTCATTTCTCTTTGTGCAGGACTTTGCAGGAGAAGCTGGTAAAGCCCAGGCGGTGCCTCTGCGGCCTGGCTGCTGCCAGTAATTAAGGCAGCAGATCTCCAGTGGGAGCATCCTGTGCTGGGGAGAGGGATGGTGCTTTGGGCAGGGGAGCTGGGGCATGGTGGGACAGGGAGATTGAGGAATGGGTGCTCAGCGGTGTGCTGATGGGCTGAGGTCTCTGAGACAGGGATGTGTCTGCCTGGATGATCCAGGAGATTTGGGAGCATCTCTTCCCCCAGGCTCAGGAAGCATCAGCTACGGCCTCAGTGTGCCAGTGCCACTCAGGAATGCTTGTCCTCTTCCAAAGGGTTATTTTTGGAGCCAAGTGAGGACACGTTGACTGTGGTGGTGGAAGAAGGAGGTGGGGACACATGAAGGTGAAAGAGCAGGGAGAAGGCAGGCTGGCAGCAGCCTCTCCTCCCCTTGCAGCCGGCACAGGGCCATTGCTGGCAGATGCTAGAGGGCATCAGCAGGAGTTTGCTGGCTGGACCAGACATCAGGATGTTCCCTCCCATGGCTCCATCCTCGCTGGATGGTGTAGCTGGGGGATGCAAGGGGATATCTGAGGTCTTTGGGTCCATTCCCTTGCTGGATGGGGACTGTGCCCGGGGTTGTCCCCAGTTGTCAGTGAGGATGGGTGTTAGTTCCTCCTCCACTGACTGACAGCAGGGTCTGTGGGGCTCAGAGAGACCCTTGCCTGCCTGTCCCACTGCTATGGTGTGGCTCTAGGTATCACAGATCCACGTTTTGCCAGGCTTTTCCCAGAATAGAACTGGTACAGAGCATCCTCCTCTCCCGTGATCCAGCTCTCACTTGATGGTGATGGGAATAGCCCCAGCCTTGCTTGCAGAGGGGGAAACTGAGGCAAGAGACAGGAAGGGTGCTGGCAGAAGACCCAGATTTCTCAGTCACCATCCTCATCAACTTGCTGAGAGGGAAACCAGGGCAGGGACTGACCCCTGACTCTTTCTCTCCCTCTCAGGTGCTGCTGGTGGTGAGGCCACCCACGCCAGGATGGCTCTCTGCAAAAATGGGGCCGACGTGCCTTCGCCCCAGGAAGCCTCCAATGGCTTCTCGCAGCCCAGTGCCTCGGGTACATGGCACAAGGGCGAGGAAGAGGTGCGTCTGGTGGAGCCCAGCCTGGTGAAGAAGGCTCACCGGGAAATCCTGGACCATGAGCGCAAGCGACGGGTGGAGCTGAAGTGCATGGAGCTGCAGGAGATGATGGAGGAGCAGGGGTGAGTGGCTGGGGATCGGGGCTGGGTTGGAGATGGATCCCATGGCCTGGGATCCTTTTGGCCCGATTGCACCTTGTTCTCCCTCTTTTTCTTCTCGAAAAGAACCCAAACCTTGATGTGGCAAATGTCCCCAGTTGGAAGTAAACCCATTTTTGGGTGAATTAGACAGCTTTGGGGTGGACTGATGGGTTGACTTGTGAAGCTAAATGCCTCCAAGAAATGCAGACCTAGGAGAGCATCTACATGTGTGTTGGGAGCTCAGCCTGACCCCTCCACTTGAAAACTGGGGCTCCCAACTCTTTGTGCCAGGAAAGTGTAGGCAGGAAGGAGTCAGCCATTATCTCTGCCCGGCCCGTGCCCCTCATGCCTGGGATGGGAGATGGTCCTTCTCTGTCTCTCATGTTGGGGACATGAGAGAGAGCTGGGGCTTAGTCCCAGGTGAGGCTGTTTGGGTGCTTCAGTTTGCCCTGCCTTCCTTCTCTGCCCCCAGTTTTGGGGTGTGAGGATCCCCCCATCTTGCCATGCCCCTGGCTGCGCACCTTAAGCTGCTCCACAGCCTTTGCTCTGCCCCTGGGGAAACAAAGAGCTGAGGGAAGACCTGAGGGGGGCTGGAGAGCAGTGAGGAGACCCCCAGTCTCAGTGAGGAGACACCCATCCCCGCCAGACCCATGGCAACCCCATAGCTCCAGTACCAGCCCAACAGCCTGATTCCCCTGACAGCTCACTAAAACCTGATGGATGGAGCAAATTCTTCGGCACAGGCGGGTAGACGGGGGTTGGTATCAGCTGGGGAGAAGGAAAATGGATTGAGGGAAGGCTTCGCCAAGGCTTTCATTAAGAGTGCAAGCATGACCTAGAATTAAATTGTCTCACACAGACTGGAATAATGATTGTGCCTAATTTGTCGTTATGGAAATAAATAAGGCTGACCTGGCGCCTTGGGGAGCCCGGAGCCTCCTGTCGGGTTCCCGTACCCTACCAGGGATCTTACTACTAGTAGTAGCATTACTGCAATGGGTAATAGCAATATTGCAATCGGTATTGTTGTTATTGCTGTAATTGCTTTTGCTATTATTAAGGCTATTAATAACAATGATGACAGTGATACACCAAAATGATAATATAATTACAGTCATAATCTTGGTCAACCTGGTTAATCCTCCACCCGCTTTTCCCCTCTGTGCAGGGCTGGCTTTGCACCCATGAGGTTCCTGCCTGGACCTGGGTAGGGGTCACATCCTGGCCATGGCCTCGGGGGAGTTGTCACCAAGGGCAGGCCTCCCCCGGGATGAACGGGTGTGACAGCAGAGGAGGTTTGGTGGGGATTTAAGCGTTCCCTTGTTTCCTTAAACATGGATGGCTCCTCCTGCCTGTGCTGTACCCGCCTGCTGCTTCCTCCAGGCTACCTGTGCCCTTATTCCCTGCCTGAGGCTGGATTTCCTGTCGGGAAAAGAAGCATCAGCATTTTTTTTTATTTTTTTTTTTTTTTCCTTTCCCAAACCCATTCTATGTATTAAATGCAAACCCAAAATCCCTCCAGCGGGGTTATAAGTGGTGCAGGAGGGAAGGGGCTGGTGGGGTGCTCCTGCCCCCATCACAGGATCACAGGGGGGTTCCTCGCCTTGGCCTTGCCCCCTGCAGATTTGCTAACGGCCCAGCCACGGTGGCCCATCTGTCACCTCCTTTTTGATCTTGTGTCCCCTCTCCAAGAGCATCAATGGCGGTGGCAATATGCTGCAGCAAATGTGCATCTTCTCGGGCAGACATCTTCCTGCTGCCGCTGGCTGGCTGATGGCCACAGGGTGGCTTGGACCAGTGTCTCTGTTCTCCAGGATGGCCGTGGTCTGCCTTTCTGGGCACCCCACCATCAAGTGTACAGTGCAGAGCCACACTTGGGGGTGCTGTCTTGTTTTCAGGGACCCCCAGTGCTCAGGCAGGGTGCAAGTCGGGCTGCCTCTATGCCCGATGAGCCATCCTCCTCCTGTACAAGAGCCCTGCGTGGATGGGGAATGAATGAGAGCCTTTCAGTGCAAATGAGCTTGTTAATATTAATTCCCCTCTACTCCCTGTTCTTCTTTGTGGGCACCATAGCGGGGTGAGTGCTGCCATGTGTCTCTCTGCACCAAAAGGGCACCCAGGGACACTGAGAGCGCCGTGAGGGGTGTCATCATCCCCAGCACAGGCTCTGCCAGGTGCCATGGGGCTCAGACAGGCTGTGACACCCAGTTTTCTGGGCTCATTAGTGATAATGCTGATGGGACATGATGGTGAGGAAGGGCCATGAGCAGCCCCTGTAGAGGGTGTGGGTGAGGACTCCTTTCTTTCCAGGGTGGTGGCGTGGTTGTGACAAGAGGTCCCTCTCCCTTTGCCCTGTCCCCAGGAAGGATGCCAAGAGCTTTGCAGGTCCCTCCTCTGCATCCCCCCCCATTTTTGGTCTTCGGAGGATGCTCAGGTGCTCTTGTGCAGCCATGAAATGTGTTGCAGGATCACCCCCACACAGGGCTGCCACCCATCCCTCCCTGGGGACACTTTGGGGACGGCTGGAGCGCCGTGGTTTGCCGCGGTTGTTTTCAGATGCCAGGGACAAAGTGATTAGAGTCTCTCGTTAATAACCCTGCAGTGGCCTGAGTCAGCGCTCAGTGTTAGCGCAGAGCTGGCTCAGCTGCCAGGGCCCCGACGCAGCGCGGGGACGAGCGAGGGGGGCTGATGATAGGATGGAGGCACCAGGCATGAGCCCTGGCTTCACCAGCAGCGATGCTGGTGCTGATGGGGGTGTTTGGTGGGGATGTGGCCCAGAATCTGAGGCGGTGGAGCAGGGATGGCAACATCAAGGTCATCTTCTTTTACCCCTTCCTGGGGTCCATTCTTCTGCCAAGCACTGCTGAGGGGGTGCTGGCAGGGGCCAAGTGGAGGGAACTGCTCTCCTCCAGGCCCTGATGACCATCACCATGCCACCTCTCCTTCTGACTGGCCCCTCTGGCCAGATGTTGCTCCTGAAGGTACAAAGGTCCTCAGCATGCCTCTGGGCAGAGGGGCATGCTCTGGCCACAGCAGCCCTGACCATGTCTTTGCCCATCCAGGTACTCCGAAGAGGAGATCAGGCAGAAAGTGGGGACCTTTCGGCAAATGTTGATGGAGAAGGAAGGCGTGCTCACCAGGGAAGACCAGCATGGGCGCCAAATGTAAGTGAGGCAGCTCTGAGTTGGCCCGTCTTTGCATCCTGCCCGTGTCTCTCATCCCAGAGAGGTACTTCCCAGATTGCCTCCAAGTATTGATGGGTGTGTGGATTGATATAGAAAGGGTATATATAAGAATGGATGGACATAGAAAAGGTATATGGGGATGAATGGATGGATGGATAGATGGATGGATGGATGGTTGGATGGTAGGCTGGTTTGTTGGTTAGTTGCTTGGTTAGTTGGTTGGTCAGTTGGTTGGAGGAAAGGTTTGCCTCTCTGAGGCAGTATCCTAACTCTGGAGAGGTTAGAGGTTATCTTGCTGGTCTTTTGGAGACCTCAGGGTGCTGTACAGAGAGGCCAGCACTGCTATGCTCCTGTCCCAGGTGATGAAACTCAAGTGCAGAAGGTGTCAGTGCTTGGCTCACCCCACCAGCTGGTGGCAGAGACCAAATTGCAGGTTTGCTGTGCCTCACCTCTGCCTGCTCCTGCCTCTTTGGGTCACCTCTCCTGCTCTCCCCAGGGCTGAAGTCCTCCATCCCCAGAGCTTCTGTTTCCAGCCAGGCAAGGGCACTGGTTTCCAGTCCTTGCTCGTAACTCCATGAGGGAGAATTGTCCTCCTGTCTCCAGGTGTGAAGCTGGCAATGTTTTGGCAGTTTGGCTACTGAATTATTAGTGTTAACAATAATAACCATTACCATTAGTAATAATGATTTCTGTTGCAAGGGGTCCAAGCAGGATAGGCAGAGCTTGAGCCTGCTTCTCACCTGGGTAGAACCAGAGCCTATGTTTCCCTCAGGCTGGTGTGACACTAAGGACCCCCACTGAAGAAGTTTCTCCAAGGAACTCCTGCCCCATGCCCGTGCCTCCTAATGGACCCCCATGCTGCCTGATCCCTGGGAGCTGCTTCTGCCCAGGATGGGGGCTTGTGGCTCAGGTTAGGTGTCAAAAGCAGCCCAGCTCCTGCTGAGGACGTGCCACTCACTCCTCCTGCCCCACGCAGGACTGTCCCCAGCTTCACAAGGGTCCACCCTGGCTCGATGATGATTTATCTGCACGATGCTTAATGGCCCAGGCAGCATGGCTGGCCCAGAGCGCACCATCCATCAGCCTGGAAACCAGGTCACTTGGGACAGGAATAGATGCTGCAGGTTCACTGAATATTAATGCTTCATTAGGGTCAGGAAATAGGGCGAGGGGGGAGGCAGGGAAGCCACCACAGTGGCAGAGAGAGCCTTCCTCCCGCCACACCATCAGTACACTGGGCAGGGAGGGACACAGCTTGGCTGTGCCTAGCCCAGGATGGGGCTCGTGGCCCTGGGGACTCATGAAGCATCCAGGGTCCTCCTCTAGGAAGGAAAAACCAAGGCATGGGCAAACCCAATCTGCTCAGGTCACCCTAGTGCAGAGCATCAAGCCCAGTGTTAACATATGGCCTTTGCCCATGGGAGCACGAGTCATCTCTAGGGCATCTTCCAGGGCAGGCTGGTTAGGGCTGGTGCTGTAACAAGCACATAGGGAAGACGAAGGTGCTTTAAGGTTACCCAGGCAGCCCTAGCTGTCACCTTTGTGGGCTTGCTTTTGAAAAACAAAGGGTAATCATTAAAGATTAGCCTTGGGGCTATAAATAATAATGCTGAGCTGGAAGGAGCAGTCTCAAAGCCAAGGACTGCTCAGGGGAGAGCAAAGCCAGAGGTGCTTGGAGGAGGCTGAGTCCAAAGGAGGTGGCTCTTCAAGCAGCAGGGACCTGAGCTGCTGAAGTCCCTGCCAGAGGACGTCCTGCATGTAAAAATGTCTGCACTGGTTGAAGAGGATGGACAAGGGAGCTAAATAAACTTTAATTAAAGACCCACAGCCCTTGTGGCGTCTGGGAGAACACTCAGCAAAACATCTCAGGAGCTGGTCCTGTTCCAGCACCTCTCTGGACTTTTACAGCTTGGCCTTTGGCTGCTGGGACAGTGAGCCTGAACCAGCTGGTGTCCTTTCAAAGCAGACGCAAGAGCTCAGCATCACCTGCAAAACTCCCCAGGGGAAACTGAGGCACCGAGCAGAGCTGTGACCACCTGAGTCCCTGGCTTGCTCTCTGTGCTCTTCCAGATCCTGCCTCCATGCGTGCACAACCCGATCCCCAAGGAGTAACTGCTTTGATGGACAGGCTGGTGGGACTGAAAGCAAACGCGAGTGTGTGCTGGGCGGGGAGGGATAATTGGGGCAGCACAAGCCTGTCTTGAGCTGCTGAGCACAGCTAATGGGTGAGACGCTGGCAGCCAGCCCTGGCATGGAGCACAGAGAGTCCAGCAGGGAATTATCCCTGCTCGCTCTCTCTTTTCCTCTTTTCTCCCCCTTCCCACGGTTGGGTGGGTGGTTGAAAGGCCGTTCCTGCCCTTGGGGCACGGCCAAAGCAAGAGTCACTTGGAGAAGACTCAAAAAGCCATGGCTGTGTCACAGAAGAGAGCCCATGATCTGCTTGAGCAATCACCTGCGTTCAGGAGGAGGATGCCTCGCTTGTTGTTTTGATCCAAACCAATTTTAATTGGATTAAACAGCCCAGGGCCTGCCTGTGCCCAAGGATGCCAACATGCACCGCTGTTGGATCTGCTGTCTAGGACAGGGAGCATCCCTTCACTCGGTTGGAGGTGCTGGCAGGGCTACCAAAGGCCTAGTGCCACAGAGGCTGCTCTTCACCAGCATCCCCAGCCACACACCTCCGGGCTGGGAAGGGCAGAGGAGCCCACATCGTGTTTCTGAGGGCAGATCTCCTTTGGGAAGCAGTGCCCAGGCTAGTGTGATGCCAGGCACCTTCCAAGTATGGCCCCATCCATTATGGTTCCCTCCAGGACACCTGGACAGCCCCACCCCTCCCTGGGGTGGGATGTCCTACATCCCCCCAACAGCAAACGTGAGGCTCCCAAGGGAGGTTGATGCTGCTCCTGGGGCTAATGGCAGAGGAGGTCTGGGGAGGTGGGGGATGGCAGGGAGAGGTTGAGCAGGGACTCCCGGGTCCCCCCCTGCCTGCCCGGTCCAGCTGCCAGGCCTCTGCTCAAAGCCCTGGTAGTCAATGGCAACCTCCAACTGGTTTCCATGGCAGCAGGAAAAATTAATGCTGATGAGGGAGGAGGGAGGGAGAAGAGACGCTGATGGCCCTAGGCCTGATGTCCCCCCACCCCATCTCTCCAGGGCCAGTGGGGACATCACCCATCACCTGCCTGAAGCTCGGGTGCCGAGCTGGCAGCACGCTGGAACCACCAGCCTCAAAGCCTAGATCATCCCAGGCAGCTCCCGCCAGCGGGCAGATAATCTCCCGAATCTCCCTAGCCTCCTGCCAGCTCCTCTCACCCTAATCCGTCCCCACCACCTACCTGGGCTGACCCCAGCTCTCTGCTCAACCCTGGCACTTGGGCGTTGCCAAAACGGGCTCCAAATGATGCTGAAGCTGGGGAGAGGGTGGCCTGAGCCCTGGGGTGTCCTTCTGCCAGCCTGGCCAGGATTTACTGCAAGGACAGGAGCCTCAGAAAGACGCCCACCACAGGGCTTTGCTGCCTGTGGACCTCAAGTGATACAACCAAGGTGCCCTGGGGGTGCTGTGGCAGAGGCGGAGGGGATGTTCCCCAGCTCCTGGCGATGCCCAGGAGCTTCCTCCCAGCTGGTCCAGTGAGAGATGGGGAATGGGGAACCCTGAATTAATCCAGGGCTTTCTCCTTTGGCAGCGTGATAGAAAACCACCACGGGGCAGACGGGGAGGAGTACGCGGTGGAGTACCCCGACTACGGCGAGGGCTGCCTGCTGCAGTGCGACTGCTCGGCCGAGTGCTACCGTGAGGACAGCGGCCACCGCGAGTATAGGTCCGGCTGGATGCATAGAGGGGGCTTTTGGGAGGGGCAGGTGTGAGCAGGGGGAGAAGGTCTCACCAGCTGCCAGGTCCCCACTGGGGGAACACGGAGGCCCAGAGACACCCCCTGCTTGGTTGTTTCTTCCCCCAAACCCCTTGCCATGACCCTGTCTGCTTTCTCCTCCCAGGCTGAAAAGGCGCTCGAGCAGCTCCACCTCTCCTCCGCCCAAGAAGAAAAAGAAAAAGAAATCGGGTCACCGCCGGAGCCGGTGAGTTCCCGGCTGTCCCTGCACTGTCCCCTCTCCTGGAAGGGCAGCTCTCCTCCCACCTCATCCCCTTCCCCAGGCTCTGGTGGGGCAAGTACCCCCAACTTTGCGGGTCAGTGCACCCCAAATCACGCACCTTCAAGAGATGCACTGCATCTGCATGCACAGACAGTGCAACATGCACACCATGGGACACACCGACAGCTCACCCAACTGCATGCACTGCTGGGGCTTTGCCCAGTCCATGCTGGGAAGGACCTGGCTGCCACAGGGCAAGATTTGGCTCCCTGGAGGGTCTGGCTCTGTCTGCCTGCTGGTCCCCTCCCCGCTTAGTGCTGGCCACCTGGGGAGGATGCTGTCCCTAACGTCCCTTTCTTCTCTGCACTCCACATGGCAGCAAAAAGAGGAAACCTGGCTCGGAGCGCAGGTGAGTGCCTGCTGGGCTGGGTGGGCTGTGGGGTCAACACTGGGCGTGCTGGGCCATCGGGCTGGGGCTGGCCTCCACCACCCACTGTCCCTCTCCAAAATCCCAATGGGAATTGACCACCCTGTCAATTGCTGGAGGCTGTGGAGCCCACAAGGTGGCAATGGGACACAGTGGGGTTTGGCAGCTCCACCACCAAAGACAAATGGAGCCCTTCTGCCAAAAGCCCCTTTTTTTCCCTTACCCCAAATTACCCCAGGAAATAATGTCCATGCATCCCATGGGTGGTCCAGGGAAAGTGAGGTACTGGAGGTGTGATGGGATAGGGCTCCTCTGGGCCATGCAATGGGGCTGGGGGGATCCCTTGCTCCTCCCTCAAAGGACACCCACTTTCTCTCCCCAACAGCTGTGACAGCTCTTCACCCATCCGCAAGGAGAAGAAAAAGAAGACTGGAAAGAAACACAGACGTGACAGGTAGGATGGACATCATGTCGAGTTGGGGACAGCTAGGCTGGCTGGGGAGAGTGGGGCTGTTTGGGGATAGTGGGGCAGGTTGGCAGCTGCCCAGGCTCTAGGGCTGGGGTGGGATGGAGTCATGGATAGGGATGGATGCTGATGGCTCTTCATGGGGTCATCACTTCCTCACAGCAGATGTCACCTCCCTCAGCCAGCAGCACATCTCAGGGCCACCCTCCTGCCCTTTTCCCTGTCCTCTGGGGCTGCCTGGCCTTCGCTCCCTCTCTGGCCAGCCCAGCTTGTTTCCTTCATCTCTGCCTCCTCTTCATCCCTCAGGTCTGAGTCGGGGTCACGGAAGAAGAGAAGACACAGGTGAGAGTGACGACTGCCAGGAGCAACCCCACTGCCACCAGCACTAGCTGCCAGCTTCCCCTGTCAGGGGTCCCCTGTCCCCTGCCCTCCAGCTGTCCCTATCCCCTCGGCCCACGGGGAAGGACCCCTTGGTCCCCCCACTCCCATCTCTGCAGCTTGTGGCTCTTCCCCCAGGTCCCGAAGCCCCAAGAACAAACGGAAAGAGAAAAACAAAGAGCGCAAGAGGTGAGGGGCTGGGATGACAGGGAGAGCCGGGCGGTGTGCCCTCCTGCCTGTCCCACTCCCCTCCATGGCGGCTCAGCCTGCCCCTTGGCCCCCCCGGCCACCCTCTCCGCAGGTCCCGCAGCGAGTCCCCAGCCTGGCGCTCCCACCGGCACAGCTCCTGCAGCTCCCACAGCGCCTCACTCTCCTCCGACGACAGTGACTCCAAATCCCCCGGCAGGTAGGAGCAGCAGAGGACCCCCACCCCTACCACCAGCAGTACCCCCAGCCTCTGTTTTGGGGGGGCAGAGAGGCAGGTGGCAGAGGAGTGCCCGTGTTGGGGACCCTTTGGGGGATGGAGGGTAAAGAGGATGGCAGCAGAGGTGTCCTGAGGATGGATATCTATATGGGATGGAGGGCAGGGAGGCAGGGGGCAGAGGTGTGCCCATAATGGGGATGGAGGGCAGGGAGGCAGGTGGCAGAATTGTCCCCATGATGGGGACATTTGGGGATGGTGGCAGAGATGTCTGTGGGATGGGGACCCTTGGAGGGATGAAGGGGAGCAGGAGAATCTTGGAGGGCGGGGGGGAGTTGGGAACAAGGTGCCCAGCCAGGCTTTCAATTTTTAACTAGAGAAAGCAGAAAACACCAATTATGACCCCATTTCTTGCATTGGCAAAGCCACCCCTGCCATCCCGGCCTGGTTTGTGGCCAGCAGCCCCGCTGGAGCCTGGTGAAGAGTGATGCTGTGCTGGGGCCCAGGGGTGGTGGTGGGGATGCTGGCATCTCATGGTGTGATGCCCCACAGGCTAAGCCCCAAGCACCGGCAGGATGTCCCCAAGGGCAGCAGCGCCCACTCCAGCCGCAGCCCATCCTCCCCCTCGCCCCGCCGCTCGGCCTCGCCACACCAGAACGGGCACAAGGGCAGCACCCAGAATGGCCGCCACAGCCACGGCGCCCCGCTCCTGGAGCCCTCGGATGTACGTAGGCTTTTCTTGGATCACCGTTCGCTTCCCTCCTCTCCTCCCTCCACAGGATTCTCCCCCTCACCCCGGCTCTTCTCTCCCCTCCTTCCTCCAGCTCGCTCGGCTCCCCCCTCACCCAGCCGGGGCACACTGGGGACATGCAGGGTGCAAGCTGTACCACCCCACCACCCCCCCAGCACCCATCAACCCTCCACTGGGTGCACGGTCTACCTGGGGGAGCCAGCCCATCACCTCAGGGCAGGTATTGGGGTGGCCAAAAAGTCATCCCTTCCTCAAAGCCACACATCACTCTGCAGATGTCACACACTCCCCCACCAGGGATGATGGCTTGACAGGCCAGTGTCACCTGCCAGGGTCACCACCGGGCTCAGCACCTCCCTGGGGGTGGATTGAGCCCAGGCAGGCAAGAAATGGGTAAAGCTGGAGAATTCTCCTTTCCCCGCCAGCTACAAGCCCACCTGCCAGCACCAAGGTGCCAACACCAGTGCTCAGAACCCCAGCACCCAGTCTGGGGACTGGTGTTAGGCCAGGGTGGGGTTTGGAGGGGGTTTGGTGCTGGGTGCTCAGACTTTACAAACTCAGTGTCCTCGTGGCAGGTGATATTGGAGTTAAGTGTCCCCAGCCCTGCCTTGGCAACCTGAGGATCCCAGTGAAGCCTGGGGGGGGGGCTGCTCCCACACTGAGTGGGGCAAAGCAAGACCAGAGAGCCAGCCCCAGTTTAACCAGTGCCGGGGTAGTGAGGAGCCAGCAGGGGTCTGCAGGCAGGGCTGAGCAGAGGCAGAGTGCTGGGGGACCCCATTAATGGGGCTGGGGGGCTTTATTCCCATAGGCAAAGTGCTGCAGGGATGCTCCCACACTGGCAGCACCCAGCACTGACACCCCAATGCCTGTGGGGCTGGGGACACCCCAGAAAATGGGGCCAGGACCCCCCTTCCCCGTATTCACATCCCTTTCGCCCTCCCCAGCCCAGCACCCAGCACCCCCCAGCAGCACCCAGCACCCTGCCCACCTCTTGGGGGCACCTCTCTGCTTTCTTCTTTCCTGTGGTCTCAGCTGGGGCATGGGGGGGTGGCGGGGGGGNCCCATCTGTGTTTTTCTTTAGCCTCCCATTTGAAAAAAACCCAAACGGTAATATACACTTCCATTTCTTGCTCAGCAGAAGCAGGGATGAGGGGGAGGGAAGGGCAATTGAAACGTGCTTTTTTTTTCCCCCTCCTTGTTTTAGTTTCCTTTCTCATGATTTCTTTTCTTTTCCCTTGTGATGTACAGAAATGCAAACAATATATATCTCTCATATTTTTTTCTCCCCCCTCCCCTTGTCGTCGTCGTGTTGTTCTAGAACTTTTTGCTTTTGTGTGTGTTAATGTGGAAAAAAAAAAAAAAAAAAGAGGCAGATGTGTTTTTCTAAATATTTACGACTGCTGAACGTTTTTATTTCCATTTTCTATATTTTGAACAAGGAATTTAAAAGGGAAGAGAACCGAGCAGCTCTACACCCCAAAGGCGGTGAACTCGCTTCGATATCATGGAGCGAATGGCCCATTGCCTCCTTGAATTGGCTACTGCCCCAGTGCCAGGGCTGGTGGCCGGACCCTGCTGCTGTTGGGGGGGGGATTTCCTCCCCCACCTCCCCCACTGCAGGATGAGGCCATTGGGTGCTAGGTTATCCACACCCCCACCCCTAGCCATCTTGCACCCGGGTGCATGCATCCTGCATCCCAGCAGGATGGATACTGAGCATCCTTGGTATCCCCCCCACTCCCTCCCCTCAGCCTCCTGCTGACCCCCCCCTTCCAAAATCCCCAGACTCAGCCCATCCCCTGGCTGAGCT
>VZTM01040204.1:811878-827280 GCA_013400555.1 Jacana jacana
GGAAAAAAATAAAGACTGCAGTAGTTAGCATCAGCGTGCGGCTGCCAGTCCATCGGGGGGGGTCTAGTTGTTGCCTTCTCCGCCGTCGTCGTCTTGCTGATCGCTCGTCCAGAGCGTTAGGTTGTCACGGAGGAGCTGCATGATGAGCGTTGAGTCCTTGTAGGAGTCCTCGTTGAGGGTGTCCAGCTCGGCAATGGCGTCGTCGAAGGCCGTCTTGGCCAGGTGGCAGGCCTGCTCCGGCGCGTTCTGGATCTCGTAGTAGAAAACCGAGTAGTTAAGGGCCAGCCCCAGCCGGATGGGATGGGTGGGCTGCATGTGCTCCTTGCTGATCTCATGGGCTTCGCTATAGGCTTTCTCCGAAGACTCCACCACGGTCGCCCTCTTCTCACCGGTGGCCACTTCGGCCAGGTAGCGGTAATAGTCCCCTTTCATCTTCAGGTAGAAAACTTTGCTCTCGTACTGCGTCTCGCTGCAGTTCTTGATCAAGTAGTTGTCCAGCAGGCTCAGCACATCCTGGCACACAGCTTCCAACTCCTTCTCGATCTTCTCACGGTAGGCCCGGACCATTTCGATCTTCTTCTCGTTTCCATCAGCAGAAGTCTTCTGCTCAATGCTGCTAATTACTCGCCAAGAGGAACGCCGTGCCCCCACCACGTTTTTGTAGGCAACGGACAGCAGGTTCCTCTCTTCGTTGGACAGAGGCTCATTGAGCTCCGTCACCTGCAGCGAGAGAGGGAGAGAGAAGAGAGACACTTGGGTTAAGCCCCAGTCACTTCACATTCCCATCACGTTTAGACGTTCCCTTGCATCTCTAGTGAGATGCAGAAGGTAGACAGCTCATAAAACATGGAATGGTTGGAGTTGGAAAGTTCCTTAAAGATCATCAAGTTCCAACCCCCCGCCATGGGCACAGACACCTCCCACTGGATTGCTAAAAGTCCCATCCAGCCTGGTCTTAAACACTTCCAGGGATGGAGCCTCCACAACTTCCCTGGGCAACCTGTTCCAGTGCCTCACCACCCTCACAGGAAAGATTTTCTTTTTGGTATCTTATCTAAATCTCCCCTCTTCTAATTTAAAGCTGTTACACCTTGTCCTGTCCCTCCACTCCCTGACAAAGAGTCCCTTCTCCAGCTCTCCTGTAAAATCATCTGGAATTCCCTCTCATCCCAGAGGGATCCAGCTGGGAAATCATGCTGTGGTCCAGTCCCCCAGCAAAGAGGGAGGCTGGGTTTTATTTATTCTCCATCTCTTAGAAGATCAGCGTTTTCCATAATGAGAAAAATTTTCTTTTAGGAAAGAGATGCCTTTCAGCTGCGGGGGGAGAGTCGGACTTTGTGTTGCAGGCAAGAGGGACCATCAAAGCAAGAGGGTGGAGACAGTCTAAGGTTACGAGCCAACTGCCTGGATTAACACCACCATGGCTACGGGGGGTTCATCTTCTCCGTTTCCCATAAGCACAGGCCATGCTTCTGAGATGCCTAAAGAATATGTTAGATGTTAAAATCACAGCTGCCTAAGGCACCTGCACAGATAAGGACTTAAAAGCTCACACAGTAAAGGCTACATTCTTCCCATGCAGGATTTCCTTCACTGAGGAATTAACAGTGTTAACGCACAGCAGCGCAGAAAGAGAGGGATTACAGAGACAATGGAGCATGGAGCCATTCCTGCCAAACACCACCTTGGCCAGTCCAGTTGCTGGGAAGCGTCACACTTGGTATTGCAGTAATCTCATCCCAGTGCCCGCAACCCCATGGCTGGCTAAAGCCACCTGGGCAGCACCTCCAGCAACTGTGAGGCAGCTGGACAACTGCCCTGCCTTGAGGACACTGAGTCATTTGAAGGGCTCACCCCCCCACACACCACACTGTGCCCAGTATGTGTGTCTCTGTGCCCCTGGAGCAGGTGCAGCAGCCCAGGACGCTGCATCAAGCCAGGCTGCTCCACAGCCACTCAGCTGGGGTGGTTACAGCTGCCAAGTGGCACTTTGAGCCTCAATATTGCTGTTGTCCCCTTCCCCTGGGGTCTCACTGCCCCAGTGCACACACCCCCCTGGGTTTGGCCATGTGGGAAGCGGGGCAGCAGAGCAGGGACCTGCCAGCCTCCTCTCGGCAGCTCACAAGGATTAGGTAATGGTTTGGACGTGAAAAGCTTCTGCAAATACTGAGTCATTTTCACAGGGGTTTGCAAGGACAAGGTCTGTTCTGGGCCTAGATAACCACATTTACGGTGGTGATCAGGAGACCAAGGGCTCATGCTGGAAGGTGTAGGATGGTCCAGCCCAGGACCTCATTTGAGTGGCCCAGAATGACTCACCCTCACTTATTGACCTGCTCTTTCCAGTAACATCTACTCCCACCTGCAGATCTCCTCAACCACGGTCTGGCTAATGTTTTCTCCCAAAACCAAGCGGCACCTAAGCCTTAGTTTCCCACACAGCAAGCAGAGCACTCTGGTCTCTGAACCTGATCCCTCTACAGCTTTCCTTGAGGAGCAAGGAGAAACAGCAAGAGGAACCTCCACCTCCACTATTGTGCAGACCCTGTGCTGCTCCACTACACGCTCTACAGACTGGCAGGGGACACAACAAGGAGTCTACCTCCATGTGGAAGAGGGTCTTACTGGGCAAACCAGCAACACCACCACCTGTGTCAAGGGTAAAAGACAGCTGAGGGACCAGGGAAATGGGTGTCACGTTAAAAGAGGTCAGAATCTACCACAACTATCAGCAGTTGCCACTGGCAGAGGACAAGGTGCATGGGGCACCATGCCAAGGCAGCTCCCAGCTCTCCCGCCCCAGGCCATCCAGCAGCTCCCATTGCCAGGAAAATAAACCACATCCAGCATCTTCCAGTGTCAGGAGAATAAGCTACACCCAGCAGCTCCCAGTGCCAAGAGAATAACCCACATGCAGCAGCTCCCAGCGCCAAGATAATAACCCACACCCAGCAGCTCCCGGTGCCAGACAAATAACCCACATCCCCTCTATCCCAGCCAGGCTAAGGGCGGCTGTTTAACCACGCAGCCCTGAGTTGTGTGTGATATCCTGCCTCCTGCAAAGGGAACAGGGCAGAGGCTCAGCCCTGCATGCAGCCTGTCTGCAACCTGCTAAAATACTCCTGGCAAGTTCTTCCTATGATGCTTCCAGGCCATCTTGTGCTCCAAGTTCAGAGGTCTCCAGTTGTCTGTATTTTTAGAAGACTTAACAACTTTGAGATGAGTCCACTCATCCTTCCCTCTGGGTGACACCCCCCTACACAGAAATCAAAGATGCTGTGAGGTGAAAGCCATCTTTGAAGACACTGGAGCACAATGAGGGTGTCCGCCTGCCCTAGAGCTTATGGACTATCTGTCCTTGGAGATATTGGAAACTTGACTGGGTTACTCAGGGTATTGTCCTAAGGTCTCCCGTTTTGAGTAAGGGAATTGGGACCAGAAACCCCAGACTGAATCTCATACCTTCCAGCTGTAAATGGAGTGTCCAACATTGACACCTGTGCTACAAGAGACTTGTCAACTCCAACAGTTTTCCCATCCTGATGCCAGTTAGGAAGGTTGATAACCACAGGAGGTCTTGTTTTTAGCAAGATACTCTCTGAGCAGAGATACCAGTTTTAAGTGTGGACCAAGCAGGTGACTTTGAAGCTGCCCCACAGCCAAGTCTGCAGATATTTATCACTGCAGAAAGAAGTAGATTTACCTCCTCTCACCGGAAGAGTCTTGCTGTAGGACAGATTTATTAAAACTACAGGGAGTTTCGTGGGATTATCTTTGCCACAAACATTTTAAATTCAAAGCTATTAAGGATTACAGAAGAAAGTTGCCTGTCAAAATCCTTTCAACAAACTGGCTGACAGATGGAAGGTACACCTGTGGAGAAAGCAAGATTCCTGCAGGGAGCTGGCAGGGAACTTCTCCAAGCAGAAAGGGAGCCTCATTAACCACGTAACTCCTTTCTAGCGGTACCCAGGTAAGGTAGAGTGCTGCAGAGATGCACTGCAGAGAAATGCAGGTGTAACACAGCTGGAGACAAAGACTGCATTCCTCAGCACTAGGAGGAGGGAGGGGAGAGGCTGCAATCTCCAAATATTTCAATTTGCAACTGAACTGAGAGAGGAAGAACAGAAAACCATCTGGCACTTGCATTCCCAGCAGGAAGAAAATACAAGCTGCCCAGGACACTAGAGATGGGACAGTGAGGGTACGCTTAGCTGGGTTAATCAGTCACTGGAAGGGGGAAAAGATGTATCCCAGGTTAAGCTGCCTTTGAGAATTGCCATCATCCCGGCCTCTTGGTCTGCCAGAACCTGCCTGCCATGTTTCAGTGCCACAGCTAAGCCACTGCTGCCCGCTTGCCTGCCCCACCGCACTGCCCAAGGGCAAGCTGGTGTCTCTGCATGACATCTGCCATGGTACACATGGCACTCCAGCATGGGACTGGAGTCACCATCACCTTGCTTTTGCCAGTGACGCTGTACAGGTGAACATCTCAAGCAGAAGGCCATCCAAGGCCAAGTGCCAGGTCCTGTACTGGGCACACACTAACCCCGTGGATGGCTACAGGCTTGGGGCAGTGTGGCTGGAGCTGCCTGGCAGAAAAGGACCTGGTGGTGCTGGCTGACAAGCGGCTGAACATGAGCCAGCAGTGTGCCCAGGTGGCCAAGAAGGCCAATGGCATCCAGGTTTGCATAAGAAATAGTGTGACCAGCAGAAGTAGGGAGGTGATTGTCCCCCTGTGCTCAGCACTGGAGAGGCCACACCTTGAGTGTTTTGTCCAGTTCTGGGCACCTCAGCACGAGAGATCTGGAGAGGCTGGAGCAAGTGCAGAGGAGGGACACGGAGATGAAGAAGGGCCTGGAGAATCAATCTTATGGAGAGTGATTGAGGGAGCTGGGACTGTTTAGTTGGAGGAAGAGGAGGCTGAGGGGAGACCTCATCACTCTACAACTGCTTGAAAGGACATTGTAGAGAGGTTGGTGCTGGTCTCTTTTAACAGGCAATTAGCAATAGAACAAGAGGGAATGGCTTCAAGCTGCAGCAGGGTAGGGTTAGGCTGAACATTAGGAAAAAATCCTTCCCAGCAAGAGTGGTCAGAGCCTGGAATGGGCTGCCCAGGGAGGGGGTGAAGTCCCCATCCCTGACTGTGTTCCAGAGTCGATTAGATGTGGTGTTGGGGGATCTGGTGTAGGGGAGAACTTGTAGAGTGGGGCTGATGGTTGGACTCAATGATCCCAAGGGTCTCTTCCAACCAAATGAGTCTATGATGCAGAAGCCACTGCAGTAACCTGTCGAGCAAATGCAGGTCTGTGCCTTTGCTGAAAACCTCTTCTGGGCAACCGAATGCTGGATTTTTCCTTACGCTGCAGGGTACGAGCACAAAGTGAGTTCAGTCAAGCCGGAAGCTAAACCACAAGCTCTGATATACTTAATTTATAGCCTTACATTTAATGTGTCTGATGTAACATCAATAAGGCAATATCCTGCATCGGGCATGGGTTAGATTGCAGTGGGCATGTTAAAAGCCTTTTTTTGGAGAATTTTTGCTAATGTTTGTTTCCAGCACCCAGATTAATATTGCCAGAACCTTCCTCTTCTTAAGGGTCCCTCCAGGGTCTGAGTTAAGGGCAGCACCCTCATGTATAGACCAACCCTGTGCACATTAGGTCACCTCATGCCATTCCCAGCATTAGTACATGGAGTTAGAGACTTCAAATATCCACAGAAATCTCAGTTTGACCTTGAACGGGCTTGGCAGGAACACAAAGCCCTCAGCCTCTGCCTGGAAGTCTTCCTACCCTCTGGGGAGCTCAGTCATGTTGGAGTTTTACCCTTCTTCCCTCCAAACATGCCCAGCCTGGAAGCCCACTGGTTCTTTCTTTATGCAGAGCAATACAAAACCTAAGCTACTGTGGTGCCTCTCCTTTCCCAATTAGTCTGCAGGCAATGGTCACGCTCACAAGAGCTTCCCCCATGCCCTGTCGCAGGACATGACACATGTGCCAAGAGCCAGACCTTTCACACACTGCAAACAGCCCTGTGCTCAGCAGAAGATCTGCCTAGGGCAGAGGGAAAGGAGAAGACACTGTGCCAGAGAGTGCAGATCTACACCAGGCTCAGTGTGGAGCAACCTACATTGATAGGCTTTGTCTTGGAGGCACGCTCCCTCACCAAGCTTGAGGATGCTGCCAAGTTCCAGTCTCACCAGTTCCTGCAGTCTTTGAGGGTGCAGCACCTGCACCACCAAGACTCAAGTGCCCTAAAATCACAGGGATAGTCCAACAGTTCCCATCGGACAAAAACTACTGCAAGTTTAGGGTTTCTACTGCTTGAGAGGCCAGAGGTTTGTACAAATCAAAGCCCTCTGATTTTCTACAAAGCTCTTTGGAGGCAGCATGATCTGGCAGAAGGTTCTCCCAATTTCTGTCCTACAGCCATGAGCTCTGTGCTGTGTCCAAAACCTGGCAGGCTCCCAGCCTGCCCAAGTATCACATTGCAGCCAGGGAACGGTTCAGCCTCACACAGAGAAGCCAGGCAGAAAATTTTGACCTGCCCTTAGCATCAAACTTGGTGCTGTTCAAAAGCCCAAGGGCTGGTCCTACTGCATCTTCTTTCCAGAGGCACCCTAAATAGTTTTTTTTTTGGTTTTTTTTTTTTTTTTCTTGAGACCTACAGGGGAGGTTTGCTCCCAGCCAGCAGATTAGTTTGCCTATAGGGCTTACTTCAAGACTCTCATGCTCCATTTTTCACCTTGCATCAGTATGTCTGAAGTGTTTCTCAGTATATCATGAAATAATAATTTCAGAGGACCCTTCAGTAGCTGCAATGGAGATCCACCACAGGATTTAGTTTTACCTGTTTATCCTTATCCACATGGATTTTCACTTAGTTTTATAACTAAGTGCCCAACCATTTATGTTTCCTACCAAGCTTTGATGTCCTACCTTAAAGCATACAGAGGAGCAAGCTGAGCAGACCCAGAGATTCCACCCTGGGGAATACCATCAACATCTGAGAGTTTAATCCATGTTATAATCCCTAACACTCTCGCTTTCCTGATTGACTAGAAGAGATCCTGAGTCCCTGAAGACAGTAGACATCTACAAAGGAGCTGAGCTTCCCTGGAGATAGTCAACCATGCGATCATTAAACTGTCCACCGAGAACAGCTTTTGAACACCACCACACCTCCTCTTGCACCAGGATACGCAACAGCCACCTCCTCCTCAGCACTTGTGTTCCCTGTTCTATCTACAGCTTCTGTACCATGTAATTAAGAACGTAATCTCTTGATAGAAACCCTAGCAATTGCCTCGTTTCCCTTCACACACAGCTTGTTAGTCACACTGAGGTCTGGCCCAAAGGTCCCCTTTTCTGTTTCAACTTTTTTAAAAGGCAAATGTGCTTTTCAAAGAATGTTCTGGCCACAAGTCCCACCACTGAAATTATTATTTGGTCTGAAGCCACCAGCAAGGGGAGCAACCAGCACATAACCATTTCAGGCTCAAGCAGCTGATAAATGCTCAGAACTACTTATAGCAAATCTCACCTTCCCCCTCTCTATCTCCAGGCACTATCTGGTGATGGGACCTCACCATCCCTTTGCAAACACCAGACCACCTTCAGCAGCCCAAGTGCTGTCATTTTGGAAGTGACAGGCCAGAGAGACCACCCGGTTTTTCTGTCTCCATCTTATTCAGGGGATGCTCTCAAGCACGTTAAATTGTTGCCATGACCCAATGGCTTGATTACAGTCACAGCTGGCCTTTGCACAACCTTGTCAAGAACAGCTTCTCCTTGTGTGCTCCAGAGCAAGCTGTCCTATGACACCACCACAGCCGTCAGAAAGATGCTTTTCTTACGCACTGTCCTACTTCAACACAAGTAGGCGTGTGTTAAACTAGACCTAAATCTAAAATCTTACCAGATTTCACTGGTTTGGGTCTTTTTTTTCCCCACTGTACTTAATCCTTCTCCCCCATGTCACACTTCCAAAATGGAAGTCAAACCATAACCCCATCCCCCTGTGCCAAGCCCCTCCCCGCCATCCTCCTGGCTTGTGTTTTATCTCAGCATGGCTTGTGGGGATTTTCAGCTGCAGGTCCGGCACCTCTTCTCATCTCAGACAAGACCAAAAAAGCACCAGCAGGCTGTGGGCAGGAGTTAGTTCCCCACTACTGTCCCCTTTGCCTGTTTCAGTATGAATAATGACAATTTAGTTCCCATTTTTTAAGCTGGAGGGGCCAGCTCTTATAGCAGGAGAGCAGTTGAAGACACACGGGATGGTTCTGCCACGGGGTTCAAATTGCTCCGAGTGCATCAAGGACCAGTGTCTGCAAAGGAAGGGTTTTTATGGCTTGCACCATAACTGGATCTCAGAGGCTCCTTAGGCACTCTAACCACTGATCAGGACTTCTGCATGCTCCTACAGCCAACAGTGGCTTTCATCCCACATCCCCCTTTATTATTTAAGGCAACTTTACACCACCCGAGACAAAGTCCTCAAATTGGAAAAGAGACATGAAAACCAAGACTTAATTTATTTCATTGGCCTCTGTAGCTTAACAGCTACTTAAGCCAAAGTGAATTTCATCGTGCTACACAAAGGTCTGATCGGCCCTTGGAGCCTGCAGATCTACTCTCGTTTCAGTCCAGCTCTGATGGATTTCAGCTAAAGAAAAAGCAAGTTTCAGCCACTTGGGTCATTTCTGCATGTAAAAGGGAGCCAAAGCAAGAAAGCCAGTGATAGCAGTAGAGCTCTAAGTTGTTCCTATTCTGCATTTGGTAGCAGCAATCCATGTACCACCCCTTATCTGCAGCATTGCAGTCCCAGCGTTGGGTCTAACGGTTCAAGTTTTTCCTACTGCAGAACACCTGGGTGCCACCGATTTGCTTCGCCGGCTTCTTCTGCAGCTTTTGAGATAAGGCCAGCACAAGGCAATGTCTGCTTGCCTTCCCAAAGTGGCTTCCAGGCACAATACTGGACCTTGCAATCTGCCAGTGGCTATGGAGCTGCCAGAGGGCAGCCCAGACACATGGCAACAACCAGCTGGAAGGAACAATCCCAGCATGGACATCATGTATGCTCTTCAGGTGCATCAGCACAGAGCTACAACCCACTTCTGCCTTGTAGCACAGAGCTGCACCTACAGCCTCTATCAGCATTTTGAGCCATTAAGGAATTGAAGCCGAAATTGTTCTCGGGTTCCTTATTAACACCCTGTTCTTGTTAGCCTTTCCAAGACAGGCTACTAAAGGAGATGAAAACTGGTCTCAGGGCAACTTGTTTCACTGCCTTGCTGCCATTAGCTGCCTCGAACCTATTAAAAACTCTTGGGGAAAATAATGGATCACCATTGGTCTGGTGCCTTCCTGCCACCAGATGGAGAAAGCAGCAAGTCAAACCACATCAGTCCCAGCATTTAAGAGGATTGTCACTCAGGGCTCATCACACCGTCTCTGGCAGATGGGATACCAGCACCTTGTGCCTGCTAACTACAACACAACAGAAGGGATGTCAAGCTATCCATTCTCCAAGATATGGCAGGCTGGCAAGCATCATCTGCACAATTTTGCAGTTCTGCAAGCACTTTAGCAGCAGCCCAAGATCACCACTAACCTCCTCCGTTGCCCAGCAGCCCAGGGAACTCTCCTGCTTTGGATTATCCAGTCTGTTCCTTGCTGATACACCTTTTCTCTGAGCTTTCTCAGAGTAACGCACATGGAAGACCAGTGCCACAGAGTGCCACTGCTGTGGGAGCTCAGATGTGCTCCTGGAACACGCCAAAGGTTTTAGGAGCTCAGAGTAGATCCTTTTGAAAGAATAGCAACTCAGTGATTTCTACAGACTCTTCTGAGCTGCATTAAACTTCCCCAGGTGCCAGCTGAAAAGCTCTTGAAGACTAACTGCAGCTCCTTCCTCAACAGCATTTCTGTACAAGTTTAAAAACTTGATTCCCCCCCTCCCCCCCCGCCACATTCAAGCATTATTTTTCTTCAGAAAAGACCATCCACTCACAGGCTTGATGGACACTGGTCATTTATGGAGTCTTAAGACTTGGTCAACATAGGGGAAGACTGCCTTCCCCCCACGCACCGACTCTCCCAAATTATGGCAAAACAAAACCGAGGCAGACAGACTTCAGGGACTCCAGCACCTAGGCAGGGATACACTAGATAAATGGATCAAGTTTCATATGGGAAGGATATTTAGTGCTGCTGGGAGCATTAGCTGCTTAAAGACTTACCTCACAGCTTCTCAAGAGTCCTAATCTGGCTCAGATGTTAGTGCTTCCCTGCTCACCTCCAGCACCATTGCCAGACACCCAGTCACCAGATCATCAAATCCCCCTGTAGCTTCAAGTGCCAGGCCAACACCAGACGCTTGTCCTTAACCAGGGGCTCAAAAAATGTCAGTGTTACCTCTGTTGAGTTGAACCAAGTAGAGAGAGATGACATACCATGGGGCAGGACACCCTGAGAAAGCTTTAGAACAAGTTCTGGCTGCTGAGTCGGCCTGATCCCAGGTCTGCCAGAGCATGATGAGCTGGGCAGCCCTTGGCTGCTTCCATGGCTTCCTCCTGTACCTAAGAACCACTGCAAGCTGCTGCTCCAGCAGGATGAAATGGGAGAAGCTGCAACCATGCACAAAGCTCCCTGCAGCTAGTGTGGGAGTTGTTAACCGCTTCACATCAATACCCCAAAAGCTTTGGGGAAAGTCTGCTTGTCACACATCAAGCCAAGGATCTGGAAATATTAAAAACAAAAAAAAACCCAACAAACCCAAGATTTTTGCTCTATGTCTTTTGGCCTGCAGAACCAGTAGTTCCTTGCAGCTGAAACATGTTTTACCAGATTAAACCAGAGACTTTCCAGAGCACCCAGGTGGACTCCAGCATGCCAGCTCCACCATAGGTTTAATCTCCATATCGACGAGTAAGGTGATTATCCCTCCAGATGTACTTTACCCTCCTACAGCTTCAGGGATTTCAAGCTTGATCTTACACATCTCTAGCAAAGGCAATTTTATTCGATTCCTTAAATGAACTTGCAGAACAGAAGTGCAAGTTTTTGCTCTGGCAGCTTTCTGGAGCACTGCAGTCAATTTTAAATTACAGGAGGGTCACTTTACTATTCTAGCTCTGTGGATTTAAGTACCCTTGCCTGTCTCTCTCTCTCTCTCCTCCCAGTCCTCTTTTGAAACCCAGGGGACTACTACCACAGATCTGATCTCAGCTCATCACAGGTGACAGAGCCCCTCAGGCACCGACGTCTTGACACCACCAAATGCAGGAAGCCAAGCTCCAAACATCAAGGTAATGAAATATTCATCCCACGTAACAAAGCCCAACAGCATAAACAGGCAAAGCTCCAACGCCTTCCTCAGCTGGGTGTAAATCAAAAGCTGTTAATCTTCCCCAAGTTCCCTCTCACCGCTGCATACTAAGCATTAGTCTTTTACAAGTGCAGATCTCCTACAGCAGCTCTCAAGTGTATCTGTTAGCATACCGTACAGCAACGGCTTCTCCAACTGCTATTAATAAACCCCGCGCTGCAGAACACCACAACTGTCCAAACAGTGTGTCCGTCAGCAGCCTCAGTAACGCTCAAGCTGAGACCTCTCGCTGGTATTTTTCTAGAGCCTTGCTGAAACCATCTTAATTTCTAGAGCCTTGCTGAAATCATCTTAAGAGAGGAATCAGAAGCAAGCTGACACGCCAAGTAGCTTTGCCTGGTATGTAAGCAAAGATCCATCCCAAGCCAGCCAACGCATCCAGTAAGATCAGAGGGAATTTGCAAACAATTAAGGACTGTTTTGTACCACGAGTCCCTGCAGACCCGCCCTCATCCAAGTGCAGCTGCCTCAAACACCCATAGACTGACTCAATTCCAACATCTCCTTTAACAGAAGAAAAACATGAAGAACTCTAATCCTTAATCTGGGGATCACTTTAAGGGAACCTCATCCCATCATCAGTGACATGTTCTCTGGTTACTCTCCTACTGCTATTAACTAATGCACTGCCTTTGGTCACTAGATTACTAGTTTGGGGCCAAAAATCAGATTTAATACCTAACTGAGCATGTGCTGGGTCATTCCTGAGATGTGACTAAATCTGGGTTAGCACAGAAAAACCTGAGATTGGGGGAAGTCTGTACTTAAACAGGCAGAACAAAAGCTTTTGTTTCACCAGCTACGTGAAGGCACTGCTTTTGAGCGACAGTCTCAGTGTTTCCTGCAGCCCAAAGATTGCTGCCTCATCATTTCACCTCCGTTTTCTGGAATTTACCATTTCTGAGTGTTTCCAGACTCCACCAAGCAAACTGCCACTGCAACCTGGGTGAGACTCCTGGGTGAACACCCAGCACCCCACCAGCTCCAGTAGCTCCAACCCACCAGAGGGGCTTGGAGAGCCATGGCAGCTCAGGCTAACTGTCATTGTGCGCTGGAAGAAGCCAGACAAAGCCATTCTGCTGAGCTCCTTCCCAAGCAGGTTCCCCACCTAAAGCCATGGGTAGCAATCCAACATCTTGACATCTGACCTCCAGTGAGAGGAATCAGGCCTCTTAAATATATAAAGAGCAGAATCAAAGTCCTTTTGTCACATTTTCCCTTCTTTTTCAGGAAGGAGGAGGGACTTCGCTCGTTAGATCAAGCAGCCAGGGGAACAAACAAGATAAAGCTGGCTATGACAGCACTGGCCATGCCCAGCCAAGGAGATGACACATCACCAAGTCAGACAAACCCCACAGCCAGCTGGTTGCGGGTCCATATCCTTCCTCTTTCTCACTCGCTCCAGAACAAGTGCAGGTTTGTGAAGTGCCCCCCAACTGCTCAAAGCTTGCTCTGCTTTGGAGGGGGAGGGAAGGTGGCCATGCTCCCCTGAGCCTCACTCATCTTGTAGTGACCTCCATCACCCATCTGCAAACGCACCACACGTTTGGGTAAGTCGAGGGCTGGCTTCCCCCAACGCCACATTGTCTCCATGGGGGAAGAAGAGCCTCCCCATCTGCAAAGACCAAAAACTGCCCAGGCAGAAGAGGCAGAGCCTGGCAGCCAGCAGCCATGGCAGAGCATTTAATCTAAGTACCACCAGTGTGACAATGGCTGTGGCTATTCATCTGAACAGCATCCCAAAGTCAAACTGAAGGTCTCAAAAGACAAAGCCACTGGATTTTCACCAATACAGTGACTAATTCATAGCTACTTCCCCTTTGTTTTAGCAGGTGCTAAAATGGGTTTCCAAACTATCGCTTTCCAGCAACAACCATTGCTTGCAAAACCAAGTCAAGCATTGCTTGCTCCCGTTTACATAAAATTTTTGCTTTCCAGCCATCAGGTTGCCATTTGTCTGCAATCACATGAATCTAATAGGAGGGAGGGAGATTTCAGCCAAGGGTAAGTCAGATTAGTTACCTTTCCAATAAAAAACAGAGGTTGGTTAAGGCTTCAGCCTTCCAGAAAGAAATAATAGAGGCCTGGACAGCACAGGAAAGAAGGTCTAAACTGGCTCCAAACCAGTTAGCACAAAACCACTCATAATAGCATTAGCTTTGGAAAAAGCTCTCTTGAGCTGCAGAGCACTGGAGCGTAGAGGAGTGCCTGAAAGCATCAAGGGTGCATCAGCTACCCAGAGACAACCGAAGCCCTGCATCACAGATTTGCTACCGTGAAGCAGAAGATGATGCCTGTAGCCTATCAAGGTTGTCACTGGAGAAATGCTTGGGAAGCTAGGCAAATCCTCTTCCAGTGTGCTTTGTTCTGCAGTTTTTCCAGTATGCCTTCACATTTCACGGTCAGTCACAGGTCAAGAGGTAGAACTGGGCAGAAAAACAGAAGGTACCTTCAGATCTGCAGAGTACTAAATGCCCCAGACACCAACGCTACTGAGGAAAGGCGACCTCAGGTCAGAATGTTGGCATTTTCCAAGCCCCTCTTCCTCTGTACCTGCCCTCTGAACAGCCTGGTGTCTGGCTGGGACACAGCAAGCAGCTGGCTCTAGTCTGAACCAGTCTGACAGTCCTTTTTCCAAGTCCCTGTCAGACTGGTATCGAGCTCCCAACACACTACTCACTTCTGCCAAGCACCAATGAGTCCAGCAGTGCCCCGCATCCAAGGATATGTCTGAGCTCAGACAAAGCCACTTTCCAAGAAGCAGCTGGTTACTCCAGCATTAGTTAAGACACACAAAAGGTTGGGTTGTTTATTTTTCCTAAATACGTAACCTTGTACACGAGTTTCTATGCATTTGTTTGCACATGGTTTACTTGGCATGAAGCTGCTCAAAACAGGAGCTGAAGAGCTCAGTTGTAGAGTTCATGCATCATACCCTGCCAGATGCATCACTGTCCACGGACATGATGTAAGGCCGTGGCTACTGCTCTCCTCTCCCAGCCCATGCTCCATCAGCTGCACCCTGAGACCTGTTTCTTCTTATATCCAACAGTCACAGCTACATCATCGATTCCTAACAGGTATGCATCAATCAAATGGGAAATGTGATGAGCACATCTCATCTTTTGTGATGCCTCATGGTGTGAAATCTGCATGCTCAATGTCTCACCCTACCCCGATCGGCAGTTCCACAACACCCAGACAAGCTGTCTGGCTTGGGCTCACCCATGTTGTCTCAGAGCATTTACAGAACTCAAGGGAGCACAAATTCTTTAGAAATTTAAGAGTGAAGACTGTATCCAAGGTTAAATAACAGTTCCCCAGTGCAATGATATCAGAAGTCCCCGACCATATCAGCTGACAAAGCTCCCACCATGTGCATTTTGCAGAGTCATAGAACTGTCTAGGTTGGAAGGAACCTTTCAGATCATCAAGTCCAACCATCAAAGTCCTTTCATCAACACAGCTTAAACCCACCCTGAATGGCATGAACCATCCCACCCCAGCATTTCAGCAGAAGGCAGGAGAGCAGCTTGCTGGTACAGCTGGAGTCCTCCGCCTATGCACCATCCTGTGCATGCTCACATCTTTCTCCATCTCAGTCCTGTGTTTCTTCCAAGCATGTGACAACCCAGTATGGAGCGATGCAGTGAAATACCAGGCTTCAAAAATCCTTGTACTTATGAATGTGAAGTGGCTTGGGGTCACTCACCAGCCTGGGAACAACACCCTTGTCCAGCCCAGGCCTCCTCATGGGCTACGAAGGACCATTTTGGTCACTCTTGGACTCCACCTCCCTGATCTTAAGCTCTGCAAGGCTAGGACTTCTTAATCCTACCCAGGAAGTCAAGTTGACCATACTCCTGACAAGCCCTAATGCTGTTGGCTCAGACACAATAACGAAAACTGCTTAAAATGTAGTGGTCCTGTAATACACAGTGAAGAAGAGATGAGTCAGAGGAAAAAAATATGATGGGGATCCTCAAATTAAGGAAAAAAAAAAAAAAA